>JPXE02000109.1:0-56395 GCA_000753965.2 Amaranthus hypochondriacus | reverse complement strand
ACCTAATGATTAACAATGAATAATTACAGTTTTAGTAGTATTTTCCTAGCGTAAACTCGGAATAACTCGATTGACCTGCTATAGTAGGTAATTACAACAAAAAAGTAAATTGAAAATGAATGTAATATTAGAGAAAAAGTTTTGAAATTACATTAAAAAATTCCGAATATTCTAAAAAATCTTGACATTTTTTTAACATTTTTCATGCATTTTTCGACGTCTAATATTAATTATCTTTTTAAAAAAAAAATTAGTATAACAAGTCATCCGGTTATCGGATTACTATAGAAAAATATCCCCCAAACTTGGGATTATTCATGGTTAATCAATAGGTAGAATTATTTTAGGAAATCATAAAATGTTAGTTATTTTTAGTGATTTTTCCTATTTTTTATCGCCTATGCATGGTATATTATTTTAACTTTATAAAGAGTAACTAAAAGTTAATTGTATGCGTGAATCCTAAATTTTCTAAATCTTATAATTTGATTAGAATATTGATTTCTGAAATTCTATAAATTGAGTTTTAGTTCGATAAATTTGCTAAATCATATGGTAATACTAGTGCCTACATATGATCTAGTACCGAGGTATTTGAAAACATCCATGACACAGACTATTATTAATTACCCTTGCACCTTTAAGAAAAGTCATGTGTAGAGTTATGTACATTAAAACAACATACTTTGTGGAGCTATGATTTGAGGGTGTTTACTTTGTGGAGCTAGCATTTTAGAGTTATGGTGTGTTAATGTGACAACACATGTTTGTTTTAATGAAAATAAGTAAGTATTACATTGTGGAGCTAAAATGGCTTAAATGTAGAACAATGAAGAATGGATCATGGATGATAATGACATAAAACGAGTTTTTTTGAGCATGATACAGTAAATGTATCATAATCATTAAGTACTGTGATATCTATAATGTGTATTTTCTCTTGCATCTCTCTTTAAAGTTTAAGTGATCAAACCACAAATTAGATTATCTACGTAAGGTATGTGTTGTATGTATTAATATTAAGGGTGTTCCATTATTCATAAAATAAGAGTTCGATTAGCCATGTAAGGTATGTGTTGTATTAATATTTAGGAATGTTCGATAATCTATGTAATAAGAGTTCAATTATCTACGTAAGGTATGTGTTGTATTAATATTAAGGATGTTCGATTATCGATGTAATAAGAGTTCGATTATCTATGTAAGGTATGTGTTGTATTAATATTTAAGATGATCCATAATCTATGTAATAAGAGTTCGATTATCTATGTAAGGTATGTGTTGTATTAATATTAAGGATGTTCGATTATCTATGTAATAATAGTTCGATTATCTATGTAAGGTATGTGTTGTATTAATATTAAGGATGTTTGATTATCTATGTAATAAGAGTTTCGAATATTCTATGTACGTATGTGTAATGTGTTGAATTAATGTTAAAAGGTATCTAGAAAAATGACATATAATATTTTTTTAGTTGATACACACGTACGCATTAGTCTAACTCGAAATATTCCAAATTAAGTTCAACAATACGATAAAAGAGATAAACTCAGAAAAACCTTAAAGTAAAATTATGACATGCATATCGATGAACTAAAATTTTCCTACTCCATTGAATGATCCTATAGTGTTTCTCGATTTTCTGTAATCCTCACCGCTCCCAAAATAAATTTTATGAAGACCTAATTCAAATATCGATTAGATATATTTACTGTATCTAGACTCATAAGAGTGTTTTCCGTAAAATATCAATTAAAAATTTATTATATAATTTTAAAAAATAATTAGTCGATTAAATATATTAAATAATTGTTCAAGTATATTTTTATTGTGCGTTTATTTCGTTGCGTAACAAGTTTATCGCGTAATAAATTTATAGCATAACGGTTTTTACATCTTACGTTTTAAACCGAATAATCAATTATTTAAATTAAAATAAAATATGGGGGCATTCGAAGGGTGGCCGATTCATAGGTGGTGGAGGAGTTCATGTAATCTCTAGCTCCCTAATTACATGATAAATGGACAATTAACAAATTAAGGCATTTATTCCTTGAATTAATTAGAGAAATTAAGCTTTCATATGAGTGATTAATAGAAGAAAAATTTAGAAAAATTACTCTCAAAAAGCCTTTAGAATTTCGGCCAATAGGAGAAAAGAGTGGAAAAAGTGAGAAAAATTCTTGAGTTGGTTTTAGTCCTTAAAAGTAAAATAATTAATAAACAATGAAAAAGTAATATTAAAAATAAAAACGAAAACATTACAAAAATAATTAAAATAAAAAAATATAATATAAATATATAAAAATTTTAGAAAAATTAAAAAAATAATAAAAGAAGTAAAAACGAATATATTTAAAAAAGTTTAAAATAATAAAAAAGTAATAAATTAAAATTATATAAAGAAATAAAAAATAATAATAAAAAAGAGTAAAAAAATAAATAAAATAATAATAATAATAATATTCAGTCCATTCACCCAAGCTCTTGGAAGGTCTCTCGCTTCATGAGAAACATTTCTATATCTTTAATTTGTAGCCTTATTTTTCAGATATGACGAACTAGGAATGAGTGCGTCTGGCATGCTCGTGTTATTTCTCCGTCCTTACTAGTCAAGAATGTTAAACTTGTTATTAAGTTTCGGATGTTGAGTCTGTATCCGGATTTTCCTCATATGAGCTCCGCTTGGTGTAAAAGGCTTTTAGATGTATAATCTCGGCCTTTTCTTGAGTGTTGCTTTGTCTTTGAATAACGCTTTGTATAGGGCTTTGTCTTGATGCCCTTCTAAGTCTCTTCTCTCATTTATGCATGAGAGGTACTACCTCTATTTATACATGAGATTAGGACTAAAAATAAGGAAAATATTTGTAAAATACGATAATATCTCTCTTACAAATATACGAAAAATATAATGACTTATAAATGGTTTAAATTTGACAAATCAAAGAGACTTTTTTAAAGACCCATTAAGGACCCTAGACCCATCAGATTCGGAGGGTCTGGGTCTGAAAGTTTGGAACCCTATTGGTTTAATATTAGACCCATCTAATGAGAAAAACTATTAGAACTGGTTCAAATTATTTTATTATTCACTAAACATATATTAACTTAATATATTTTTATGATGCTTATATAATTGTTAAATAAATTCTAGAAAAGAATCTATATTTTCATTTAGGCTAACTATTGGTTTAATATTAGAAGTGAATAGGATTTTATTTTTTTTATCTTATGTTCATTTATATGATTTTGGCAAATTAAGAGTTACTAAAATTATTTTATTAGTTTGATCATAATATTTGTTTGATACTCTATAAATTGGAGTTAAAGTGCTTGTGAAAATAGAAAATGGATTTGAATAATATAAATAGATTCCATTTGAATCCAACTATCCAAGTTATGATCATTACAATGTTATCTAGTACCAAGGTAAAGGAAGCAACCATGAAACATACTCCTATTACCTACACAATTTTTAGAAGAGTCATGTCACATGTGTAGAGTTATGTATAATGTACTAATAATGTCTTTCCAAGTTGTATTCATTGATATTTTTTATTGTTTAATTTGTTAATTACATAAAAAAATTTTGCTATGTGTCATTTTAGACTAATATGAGGTAGGACAATTTTTATATTAAGAAAAATTATAAGAAATTGCCTAATTTATAGGTCTATTTGCAAAAAACTGCCTTAATTCACTACAACATAATTTGCTTTAAGTGGGATATATTTAGCGACATTTAATTTAAAATTAATGTAAAATTAGAGAAAAATTAAAATTTACATAAAAAATCTGAAATTTTTTAAAACATTTTTCATGAATATTTTCTACGTCTAATATTAAGTTATCTTTTTTTTAGAATAAAAACTAAGTATAGCAAGTCATCCAGTTATCAGGTTTACTATAGAAAAATATCGTTCAAAGTTGGGATAATTCATGGTTAATCAATAGGTAGGATTATTGTAGGAAAATTATAAAATGTTAGTTATTTTCAGTGATTTTCCCTTTTCTTTATCGTATGCATGGTATATTATTTTCACTTATAAAGAGTAACTAAAAGTTAATTGTATGCATGAATCCTAAATTTTCTCATCATCATTATATCCAGTATATCCGCTCATGAACAGGTTATGGTCAGGGTCTGGGGAGGAAGATTGACAGCCCGTTTGTAATGGGTAATAAATGGTATGAATTAAAATGAAAAGTTAGTGTAATTTTGGTAGGAATATCTCTGGACAAATTTAATGGCATGTTAAATTGCTAATTAATATCTCATTTTCTTCACCAATTAAAATTATTTCCAATGGATTATCATTTGAAAATGTGGTATTGAACTATTGATGGTAATGATTAGTTGGGAACACAATTTTTTGTTATGATCGAACTTTCATTACCATGGAAATTACATTACATATATCATAAAAATTTAACAATCATTAAATTCTATTACAATTAATTAATATCAATAACCAAATAGACTGTTAAAGCCATGAAGCTCCACAATGTACGCATACTTTTTCCATTGATCAAAACAAACATGTGTTGTTACATTAACATACCATAACTCTAAAATGCAAGCTCCGCGATGTAAACATAAGTGATCTTCCATTGTAATTTGTAATCATTAAAGCAGCTAATGTGTTACTACAATTGTGCGTAGTACATATGCCTTCTTTTAGGAGTATGGCTAATAGGACTAGGCTTATATGTAACAAGCATTAAAGCATGCGGGGATCATAAGCAATATTTTAGATAGAGGAAATGCCAGAAGTATAAGAATTTTAAAAATATTAAATTACTCCTCTCAAAAAAAATTTAAATTACAAAAATTAAGAAAAAATATTTTGATGGTAGATATATAATTTTAGTGATTGATAAAGTTGATGGAGGAAATGACAAAAGTATAAAAATTTTAAAAATATTAAATAAAAAGTTAGTAGTAAAAATATGAAGACAAGAACTATAAAAATAATATTTTAATAGTTAATAGAAAACATACGGGTTCATAAGATTCATAAGCAATATAAAAAGTTAAAACAAAGTTAGTGAAAGATATTTGTAGATCATAAGTATTATTAAAAATATTAAAATTGAAACTAATAACATTAATGTCGTCCAAAATTTGTGATATAAATCAATAGATTTGTATGTGGTTAACAAATTAAACAATAAAAAATGAAAAATTAGAACAACTTAGAAAGGAATAGTACTTGTACATAACTCTACACATGTGACATGAGTCATGACTCTTCTAAAAGGTGTGTAGGTAATAGGAGTATGTGTCATGGCTGTTTCCATTGCCTCGATACTAGATCTTGTTGTAATGATCATAACTTGGATAGTTGGATTAAAATGGAATATAGTTATATTATTCAAATCGATTTTCTATTTTTATAAGCACTCTAACTCCAATTTATAGTGTGTCAAAATCAATATTATGATCAACCTTATAAAAATAATTTTATTAACTCTTTATTTATAATCAGGGGTAAGATAAAAAAATAAAATTCCAATCACGTTCGATATATGTATATATATATATATATATATATATATATATATATATATATATATATATATATATATATATATGCTTGTATATAATAAAATAATTTGCACCAGTTTTAATTGTTTTTCTCGTTAGACTGAAAAAGGTAAAGATAAAAACCAAAAAAATAATTAATGGAAGAAAAAAAATTTAAGAGGATTCACAAATTCTCAACTAAGACGGTTTAATTTCAACATGAGACATTATTTTTAAATTAGACTAAATAGTATAACTAAATTCATTAAATCATCTATTTTAGTTGTATTATCTTTTAAATGACATTTTAAACGGTAAGACGGTCTCGATCATACCAGAGTATTTATGAGTACGATTTAGAATTCAAGTAGCCAATCTCTTTTCTTTAAAAAAAAAAAAAGAAATAAAAGTAGCCCATCACTAATTATAATGTATATATAGAGTGGGGTGATTTCTTGTTATTTAAGCTGCTTCTCTCCTAATTTAATTTCAGAAAATAAAAAAGATGGCTAATCAAATAGCAATGTTGATGTTTATAATCTCGATGATTTGTGTGGTGGAATGTGTAGAAATAAATCTAAACCCGGTGTCCTCTCCAGAATCTGATGTAAGTAGCAATCCCAATCCCTCTTTAGATTCCCCATTATTATCATGCTTTGCAAAACTAAGCTATGATTGTGCTTTCAATATTATCGGAAACGATATGTTGTTTACTACACATATGAATGTGAAATGCTGCCAACAATTGATTGAAATGGGACAAAACTGTTATAATATGATTCTAAAAGACATGATGGAGGAATTCCATAACCAAAAGGCCATTCAAATGTCGGAAAGGAGTGAGCACCTATGGAGTCTTTGTGTGGCTTCAATCTCTGGTGTGGGTACATCAATGGTGCCAAGTGATCAGACCAAAAATTAGATTATCTACGTAAGGTATGTGTTGAATGTATTAATATTAAGGGTGTTTCATTATTCATAAAATAAGAGTTCGATTAGCCATGTAAGGTATGTGTTTTATTAATATTTAGGATGTTCGATAATCTATGTAATAAGAGTTCGATTATCTATGTAAGGTATGTGTTGTATTAATATTAAGGATGTTTGATTATCTATGTAATAAGAGTTCGATTATCGATGTAAGGTATGTGTTGTATTAATATTTAGGATGTTCGATAATCTATGTAATAAGAGTTCGATTATTTATGTAAGGTATGTGTTGTATTAATATTTAGGATGATCGATAATCTATGTAATAAGAGTTAAATTATCTATGTAAGGTATGTGTTGTATTAATATTAAGGATGTTCAATTATCTATGTAATAAGAGTTCGATTATCTATGTAAGGTATCTGTTGTATTAATATTAAGAATGTTTGATTGCTTATGTAAGGTATGTCTTTCATACTAATGTAGTTTTCTAAAGGCATGAAGTTGTCTCTATTTGTATTGCTTGTCTTTGTTTGGATTTATGGAATTTTCTTTTGTCCAAATATATATATATATATATATATATATATATATATATATATATATATATATATATATATATATATATATATATATATATATATATATATATATATATATATATATTTTAGATGGTAGATATATTATTTTAGTGATTGATAAAGTTGATGGAGGAAATGACAAAAGTATAAAAATTTTAAAAATATTAAAGAAAAAGTTAGTAGTAAAAATATGAAGACAACAACTATAAAAATATTATTTTAATAGTTAATAGAAAACATACGGGATCATAAGATTCATAAGCAATATAAAAAGTTAAAACAAAGTTAGTGAAAGATACTTCTAGATCATAAGTATTATTAAAAATATTAAAATTGAAACTAATAACATTAATGTTGTCCAAAATTTGTGATATAAATCAAAAGATTTGTATGTGGTTAACAAATTAAACAATAAAAAAAGAAAAATTAGAACAACTTAGAAAGGAATAGTACTTGTACATAACTCTACACATGTGACATGAGTCATGGCTCTCCTAAAATGTGTGTAGGTAATAGGAGTATGTGTCATGGCTGCTTCCATTACCTCGATACTAGATCATGTTGTAATGATCATAATTTGGATAGTTGGATTCAAATGGAATATAGTTATATTATTCAAATCAATTTTCTATTTTTATAGGCACTCTAACTCCAATTTATAGTGTGTCAAAATTCAATATTATTATCAACCTTATAAAAATAATTTTATTAACTCCTTATTTATAATCAGGCGTAAGATAAAAAAATAAAATCCCAATCACATTCGATATTAAACCAATAAGTTAGTCTAAATGAAAATATATACACTCTCGTTTAGAATTTAATTTAACAATTATATAAGCATTATAAAAATATATTAAGTAGGTAATTTACCAAAAAGTAAATTGAAAATTAATGTAAAATTAGAGAAAAATTTTTAAAATTTACATTAAAAAATTCCGAATACTAAAAAAATCTGACATTTTTTTAAACATTTTTCATGCATTTTTTCGACGTCTAATATTAATTTATCTTTTTAAAAAAAAAGTTAGTATAACAAGTCATCCGGTTATCTGGTTTACTATAGAAAAATATCCCCCAAACTTGGGATTATTCATGGTTAATCAATAAGTTGGATTATTTTAGGAAAATCATAAAAATGTTAGTTATTTTAAGTGATTTTTCCTATTTTTTATGGTATGCATGGTATATTATTTTTACTTATAAAGAGTAACTAAAAGTTAATTGTATGCGTGAGTCCTAAATTTTCTAAATCTTATAATTTTGATTAGAATATTGATTTTTGAAATTCTATAAATTGGAGTTTTACTTCTATAAATTTGCTAAATCATATGGTAATACTAGTGCTACATATGATCTAGTACCGAGGTATTGAAAACATCCATGACACAGACTATTATTAATTACCCTTGCACCTTTTAGAAAAGTCATGTGTAGAGTTATGTACATTATCACAACATACTTTGTGGAGCTATCATTTTAGGGTGTTTACTTTGTGGAGCTAGCATTTTAGAGTTATGGTGTGTTAATATGACAACACATGTTTGTTTTAATGAAAATAAGTAAGTATACATTGTGGAGCTAAAATGGCTTAAATGTAGAACAATGAAGAGATGGATCATGGATGATGATGACATGCACCGAGTTTTTACGAGCATGACACAGTAAATGTATCATAATCATTAAGTACTGTGATATCTATAATGTGTATTTTTTCTTGCATCTCTCTTTAAAGTTTAAGTGATCAGACCACAAATTAGATTATCTACGTAAGGTATGTGTTGTATGTATTAATATTAAGGGTGTTCCATTATTCATAAAATAAGAGTTCGATTAGCCATGTAAGGTATGTGTTGTATTAATATTTAGGATGTTCGATAATCTATGTAATAAGAGTTCGATTATCTATGTAAGGTATGTGTTGTATTAATATTAAGGATGTTCGATTATCTATGTAATAAGAGTTCGATTATCTATGTAAGGTATGTGTTGTATTAATATTTAAGATGATCGATAATCTATGTAATAAGAGTTCGATTATCTATGTAAGGTATGTGTTGTATTAATATTAAGGATGTTCGATTATCTATGTAATAATAGTTCGATTATCTATGTAAGGTATGTGTTGTATTAATATTAAGGATGTTTGATTATCTATGTAATAAGAGTTCGAATATCTATGTAAAGTATGTGTAATGTGTTGAATTAATGTTAAAAGGTATATAGAAAAATGACATATAATATTTTTTAGTTGATACAGATGTGCGCATTAGTCTAACTCGAAATATTCCAAATTAAGTTCAACAATACGATAAAAAGAGATAAACTCAGAAAAACCTTAAAGTAAAATTATGACATGCATATCGATGAACTAAAAGTAATATTAAAAATAAAAAGAAAAACATTACAAAAAATAATTAAATTAAAAAAACTAAAATATAAATTTAATAAAAATTTTAGAAAAATTTTAAAAAATAATCAAAGAAGTAAAAACGAATATATTTAAAAAAACTTTAAAAATAATAAAAAAGTAATAAATTAAAATTATATAAAGAAATAAAAATAATAATAAAAAAGAGTAAAAAAATAAATAAAATAATAATAATAATAATATTCGGTCCATTCACCCAAGCTCTTGGAAGGTCTCTCGCTTCATGAGAAACATTTCTATATCTTTAATTTGTAGCCTTATTTATCAGATTTGACGAACTAGGAATGAGTGCGTCTGGCATGCTCGTGTTATTTCTCCGGCCTTACTAGTCAAGAATGTTAAACTTGTTATTAAGTTTCGGATGTTGAGTCTGTATCCGGATTCTCCTCATATGAGCTCCGCTTGGTGTAAAAGGCTTTTCGATGTATAATCTCGGCCTTTTCTTGAGTGTTGCTTTGTCTTTGAATATCGCTTTGTATAGGGATTTGTCTTGATGCCCTTCTAAGTCTCTTTTCTCCTTTATGCATGAGAGGTACTACCTCTATTTATATATGAGATTAGGACTAAAAATAAGGAAACAAAATAACCTTAATATTCTAAATATTAAAAAAGATCTGAACTTCTTAAATCATAAATTCTAAAACAATATCTTTAATTTATTCTCATATTTATTTTATTCTGCATTCTATTTTCTTACAATTAGGTGTTGAATGGATTTAGTGTATACAAGAGGTATTCAACGGGCCGGGTCGGGGCGGGGCGGGTCAAAGTTTAAATGGGTCGGGCAGGGTCGTTCATGCCAAATGTTAAACGGGTGGGGTGGGTCAAAGGTCGTTTAAATACGATCCACTTTAACCCGTTTTTTAAAAGTCCTTAAAATAGTTTTTTTTATTACTTCTATAATTTATAGCCCTTTGGGTCAATTTAACTATGTATATAGTATCATATAAAAATCTAAAAACAAATTGATAAAATATTTTTTTCAACCAATTCATATAAATATCCAACCCGGCCGGCCCGACCCTTTACACAAAGGCCCGTTATTGACCCGACCCACTATTAACCCGTTAAAATGTGACTCGACTCTTGACCCGTTGGGTTGACCCGCCCGTTGAACAAATCTAGTGTACACTAAATTTTCGTGCACCAACCTTAAACTTAGGGAGTATGGTTGAAAAATGTGAGTCAGTGGAGGGGAGAGTGAAGAGTAGGGATGGTCACAGGTCCAGGACTATGTTGGACCCTGTTAGACCCGCCCCGGACTCGCCCTTTTTTTAAGGGTCTGGGTCTTATTTTTTGAGATCTATCGGATCTGGGTCGGATTTGAATGTAAAAAATAATTGGCGGGTCCGGGTCCAAGATTCGCACCCTAAACCCGCCCCTTAGACCCTTATAAATATTAAATTGTCCATTTCTATATGTCTTCAATGTATAAATTCTGCCCCAACACTTACTTTCTTTTCATATAATCATAATATATATAAATATTAAATTATCCATTTCTATATGCTACTTGCTAAGTCCTAACCCAATTACCCTTATTTCATTGACTCAAACTAGTGTTTATAATAGAATTTAAGCGTATATGGATGACGCTATGCGACTTTAGATGTTAAATTAGTATTAAATATTTGTAAAATACGATAATAAATCTCTTACAAATATACGAAAAATATAATGACTTATAAATGGTTTAAATTTGACAAATCAAAGAGACTTTTTTAAAGACCCATTAAGGACCCTAGATCCATCAGATTCGGAGGGTCTGGGTCTGAAAGTTTTGAACCCTAAGGGTCTGGATCTCAAAAAATTAAAAGGGTTCAGGTCCAGGTCTATTTGGACCCGCTCCAAACCCGCCCCATGACCATTCCTAGTGAAGAGGGTATCATCATCATCATCATTATCTTATTCAATGTCCAGCTCGAAAGTAGGGTCTATGTGATCACAAGAAGGACCGGAGAAATGCAATCGATTTTACCCCAAACATGTAAGAGCCCTGCATAAAGAGGATAAAGAATGAAGATGGTATACTTTCTTCGTTCCATTATACTTGCTACATTTGACTTTTTTACGCAGCCCTATGCGTTATTTTGATCATTTATATATTAACTATATTTTTTCTTACCCATTAGCCGCAATATATAAAATAAGCTTGAACGATGAATGGTCTTAATAACGAAAATGTAGCGAGTATTTCAGATAGGAGGAAGTATAATAGAAGTAGTAAATAGGTGATGGTAATAGTTGAAAATTAGAGATATAAAGAAGTATTTTGTAGCAAAATTTACATTGAACAAAGATAAACTTGAAAATTAGAGGATATAAAGAAGTATAATATGCAGAGGATTGAGGGAGTGACGGTGTAACTGTATAAGAAGTGGCAAAGACTAATGAAATATTTCATTATAAATTTTTTAACTTATTATTTGGTGCCTACCATTTCTTACTCAGAGGGCAAAAATCATTAATCATTTAGAAATATAATTTTGTTTTTAATGTAATAGTTTGATAGTACCCGACTGAATGTAGTTTGTGGCCCATGACCCGATCCTGCATAGACGGGTCGGCACCCGACCGTATCATATAATTTTTTAATATTGATTCGTCGTTTAGGATCCAGATTAACAGGTCGGCAAATTAGGTGAAGCGGGCCAGATTTTTTTGAACGCCCCTTGTGAGAGCCATGCATAAAAAGGATAAAGAGTGAAGAGGGTACATGAGTAAATAGGTGATTGTAATAGTGAAGTGGAGAGTAAAAAGTTTAGTCTAATGAGAAAACTATTAGAACTGGTGCAAATTATTTTATTATTCACTAAGCATATATTAACTTAATATATTTTTATGATGCCTATATATATGTTAAATAAATTCTAGACGAGAATCTATATTTTCATTTAGACTAATTATTGGTTTAATTTCAGAAGTGAATAGGATTTATTTTTTTTTATCTTATGTTCATTTATATTATTTTGGCCAATTAAAAGTTACTAAAATTATTTATATTAGTTTGATCACATTATTTGTTTTGATACTCTATAAATTGGAGTTAAAGTGCTTGTGAAAATAGAAAATGGATTTGAATAATATAAATAGATTCCATTTAAATCCAACTATCCAAGTTATGATCATTACAATGTGATCTAGTACCAAGGTAATGGAAGCAACCATGAAACATAATCCTATTACCTACACAATTTTTAGAAGAGTCATGTCACAAGTGTAGAGTTATGTATAATGTACTAATAATCCCTTTCTAAGTTGTATTCATTGATATTTTTTATTGTTTAATTTGTTAATTACATAACAAAAATTTGCTATGTGTCATTTCAGACTAATGTGAGGTAGGATATTTTTTTTTTAAGAAAAATTATAAGAAATTACCTAATTTATAGGTCGATTTGCAAAAAACTTCCTTAATTCACTACAACATAATTTGCTTTAAATGGGATATATTTAGCGACATTTAATTTAAAATTAATGTAAAATTAGAGAAAAATTAAACTTTACATAAAAAATCTGAAATTTTTTAAAGCATTTTTCATGAAGTTTTTTGACGTCTAATATTAAGTGATCTTTTTTTTTTAGTAAAAAAAAACTAAGTATAGCAAGTCATCCAGTTATTAGGTTTACTATAGAAAAATATCGCTCAAAGTTGGGATTATTGATGGTTAATCAATAGGTAGGATTATTGTAGGAAAATCATAAAATGTTAGTTATTTTTAGTGATTTTCCCTATTCTTTATCGTATGCATGATATTATTTTCACTTATCAAGAGTAACTAAAAGTTAATTGTATGCGTGAATCCTTTTCTCATCATCATATCCAGTATATCCCGCTCATAAACAGGTTATGGTCAGGGTCTGGAGAGGGAAGATAGACAGCCCATTTGGTAATGGGTAATAAATGGTGTGAATTAAAATGAAAAGTTAGTGTAATTTTGGTAGGAATATCTCTGTACAAATTTAATGGCATGTTAAATTGCTAATTAATATCTCATTTTCTTCACAAATTAAAATTAATTCCAATGCATTATCATTTGAAAATGTGGTATTGAACTATTAATGGTAATGATTAGTTGGGAACACAATTTTTTGTTATGATCGAACTTTCATTACCATGGAAATTACATGACATATATCATAAAAATTTTAACAATCATGAAATTCTATTCCCATTAATTAATACCAATAACCAAACAGACTGTTAAAGCCATGAAGCTCCACAATGTACACATACTTTTTCCATTGATCAAAACAAAACTTGTGTTATTCCATTAACACACCATAACTCTAAAATGCAAGCTCCACGATGTAAACATAAGTGATCTTCCATTGTAATTTGTAATCATTAAAGCAGCTAATGTGTTACTACAATTGTGCGTAGTACATATGCCTTCTTTTAGGAGTATGGCTAATAGGACTAGGCTTATAGGTAACAAGCATTACAGCATGCGGGGATCATAAGCAATATTTTAGATAGAGGAAATGCCAGAAGTATAAGAATTTTAAAAATATTAAATTACTCTTCTCAAAAAAAACTATTAGAACTGGTGCGAATAATTTTATTATTCACTAATCATATATTATACTTTAACATATTTTTATGATGCTAATATAATGAATTGTTAAATTAAATTCTAAAAAAGAATCTATATTTTCATTTAAGCTAACTATTGGTTTAATATCGGACGTTAATAAGATTTAATTTTTTTATCTTATGTTTGTTTGTATTATTTTAGCCAATAAAGAGTTATTAAAATTATTTTCATTAGTTTATTAGGGTCTATGTGATCACAAGAAGGACCGGAGAAATGCAATTGATTTTACCCCAAACATGTAAGAGCCCTGCATAAAGAGGATAAAGAATGAAGATGGTATACTTTCTTCGTTCCATTATACTTGCTACATTTGACTTTTTTACGCAGCCCTATGCGTTATTTTGATTATTTATATATTGACTATATTTTTTCTTACACATTAGCCGCAATATATAAAATAAGCTTGAACGATGAATGGTCTCAATAACGAAAATGTAGCGAGTATTTCAGTTAGGAGGAAGTATAATAGAAGTAGTATAATGGAAGCAACCATGAAACATAATCCTATTACCTACACAATTTTTAGAAGAGTCATGTCACAAGTGTAGAGTTATGTATAATGTACTAATAATCCCTTTCTAAGTTATATTCATTGATATTTTTTATTGTTTAATTTGTTAAATACATAAAAAAATTTTGCTATGTCATTTTAGACTAATGTGAGGTAGTATATTTTCTATTTTAAGAAAAATTATAAGAAATTACCTAATTTATAGGTCGATTTGCAAAAAACTGCCTTAATTCAATACAACATAATTTGCTGTAAGTGGGATATATCTAGCGACATTTAATTTAAAATTAATGTAAAATTAGAGAAAAATTAAAATTTACATAAAAAATCTGAAATTTTTTAAAGCATATTTCATGAAGTTTTTTGACGTGTAATATTAAGTTATCTTTTTTCTTTTAGAAAAAAAAACTAAGTATACAAGTCATCCAGTTATTAGGTTTACTATAGAAAAATATCGCTCAAAGTTGGGATTATTCATGGTTAATCAATAGGTAGGATTATTGTAGGAAAATCATAAAATGTTAGTTATTTTTAGTGATTTTCCCTATTCTTTATCGTATGCATGGTATTATTTTCACTTATCAAGAGTAACTAAAAGTTAATTGTATGCGTGAATCCTAAATTTTCTCATCATCATATCCCGTATATCCCGCTCATAAACAGGTTATGGTCAGGGTCTGGAGAGGGAAGATAGACAACCCGTTTGGTAATGGGTAATAAATGGTGTGAATTAAAATGAAAAGTTAGTGTAATTTTGGTAGGAATATCTATGGACAAATTTAATGGCATGTTAAATTGCTAATTAATATCTCATTTTCTTCACCAATTAAAAATAATTCCAATGCATTATCATTTGAAAATGTGGTATTGAACTATTGATGGTAATGATTAGTTGGGAACACAATTTTTTGTTATGATCGAACTTTCATTACCATGGAAATTACATGACATATATCATTAAAATTTTAACAATCATGAAATTCTATTACCATTAATTAATACCAATAACCAAACAGACTGTTAAAGCCATGAAGCTCCACAAAGTACACATACTTTTTCCATTGATCAAAACAAACTTGTGTTATTCCATTAAAACACCATAACTCTAAAATGAAAGCTCCACGATGTAAACATAAGTGATCTTCCATTGTAATTTGTAATCATTAAAGCAGCTAATGTGTTACTACAATTGTGCGTAGTACATATGACTTCTTTTAGGAGTATGGCTAATAGGATTAGGCTTATAGGTAACAAGCATTACAGCATGCGGGGATCATAAGCAATATTTTAGATAGAGGAAATGCAAGAAGTATAAGAATTTTTAAAATATTAAATTACTCCTCTCAAAAAAATCTATTAGAACTGGTGCGAATAATTTTATTATTCACTAATCATATATTATACTTTAACATATTTTTATGATGCTAATATAATGAATTGTTAAATTAAATTCTAGAAGAGAATCTATATTTTCATTTAGGCTAACTATTGGTTTAATATCGGACGTGAATAAGATTTTATTTTTTTATCTTATGTTTGTTTGTATTATTTTAGCCAATAAAGAGTTATTAAAATTATTTTCATTAGTTTGATCATAATATTTGTTTTGACACTCTATAAATTGGTGTTAAATTGCTTGTAGGAAATAGAAAATGGATATGAATAATATAAATAGATTCCATTTGAATCCAACTATCCAAGTTTTTATCATTACAACATGATCTAGTACCGAGGTAATGGAAGCAACCATGAAACATACTCCTATTAGCTACACACTTTTTAGAAAAGTCATATCATGTATATAGAGTTATGTATAATGTACTAATAATCCCTTTTTAAGTCGTATTCCATTTTTTATTGTTTAATTTGTTAATTACATAAAAAAATTTGGGGAAATTGATGTCTCATGTTGAAATTAATCCATTTTAAACAAATTTGTCATTTTCTTCCATTAATTCTTTTGTTTTTGGTTTTTATCTTTACCTTTTTTATGGAGTATGCCTTGTATAAATAAGAGTAAACAATAATAGTATGCGTCATTCTTAGACTAATATGAGGTAGGATTTGTGATTAGGTGTTGTATTTGCTTAGCATACACTGAATATATTGCACCAATTTTAAACTTAGTATTTATTATTATCATCATCCTACCTAGTATATTCCGCTTATAGAAAACTATGGGCAGGGTCTTGAGAATTTTAAATTTAATATTATGGGATGAAAAATGTGAGTAAAGATGGTATATATGATAGATTGATAGTTAATAGGTGGTTGAATCGTGGAGCACAATAAAAGTATTAGGCATAAGCTTTATTAGACTTATTGAGAAAGTATAAGCTAGCGTAGCGGATAGTAAATAATATATCGTCATGGAAAACAATTAGAAGTCGTGCAAAATATTTTTTATTATATTATTTTTGTAATGGTCATTAAATCAAATTCGAAACTAGACTAAATGTTACTTTCATTAATTTTCTGCTAATCACACCTATTGATTAACAATGAATAATTACAGTTTTAGTAGGTATTTTCCTAGCGTAAACTCCGATAACTCGATGACCTGCTATAGTAGGTAATTTACCAAAAATGTAAATTGAAAATTAATGTAAAATTAGAGAAAAAATTTTGAAAATTTACATTAAAAAATTCCGAATACTAAAAAAATCTGACATTTTTTTAAACATTTTTCATGCATATTTTCGACGTCTAATATTAATTTATCTTTTTTTAAAAAAAATTTAGTATAACAAGTCATCCGGTTATCGGGTTTACTATAGAAAAATATCCCCCAAACTTGGGATTATTCATGGTTAATCAATAGGTAGGATTATTTTAGGAAAATCATAAAAATGTTAGTTATTTTAAGTGATTTTTCCTATTTTTTATCGTATGCATGGTATATTATTTTGACTTATAAAGAGTAACTAAAAGTTAATTGTATGCGTGAATCCTAAATTTTCTAAATCTTATAATTTTGATTAGAATATTGATTTCTGAAATTCTATAAATTGGAGTTTTAGTTCTATAAATTTGCTAAATCATATGGTAATACTAGTGCTACATATGATCTAGTACCGAGGTATTGAAAACATCCATGACACAGACTATTATTAATTACCCTTGCACCTTTTAGAAAAGTCATGTGTAGAGTTATGTACATTATAACAACATACTTTGTGGAGCTATGATTTTAGGGTGTTTACTTTGTGGAACTAGCATTTTAGAGTTATGGTGTGTTAATGTGACAACACATGTTTGTTTTAATGAAAATAAGTAAGTATACATTGTGGAGCTAAAATGGCTTAAATGTAGAATAATGAAGAGATGGATCATGGATGATAATGACATGCACCGAGTTTTTACAAGCATGATACAGTAAATGTATCATAATCATTAAGTACTGTGATATCTATAATGTGTATTTTCTCTTGCATCTCTCTTTAAAGTTTAAGTGATCAGACCACAAATTAAATTATCTACGTAAGGTATGTGTTGTATGTATTAATATTAAGGGTGTTCCATTATTCATAAAATAAGAGTTCGATTAGCCATGTAAGGTGTTGTATTAATATTTAGGATGTTCGATAATCTATGTAATAAGAGTTCGATTATCTATGTAAGGTATGTGTTGTATTAATATTAAGGATGTTCGATTATCGATGTAATAAGAGTTCGATTATCTATGTAAGGTATGTGTTGTATTAATATTTAAGATGATCGATAATCTATGTAATAAGAGTTCGATTATCTATGTAAGGTATGTGTTGTATTAATATTAAGGATGTTCGATTATCTATGTAATAAAAGTTCGATTATCTATGTAAGGTATGTGTTGTATTAATATTAAGGATGTTTGATTATCTATGTAATAAGAGTTCGAATATCTATGTAAGGTATGTGTAATGTGTTGAATTAATGTTAAAAGGTATCTAGAAAAATGACATATAATATTTTTTTAGTTGATACACAAGAACGCATTAGTCTAACTCGAAATATTCCAAATTAAGTTCAAAAATATGACATGCATATCGATGAACTAAAATTTTCCTACCTCCATTGAATGATCCTGTAGTGTTTCTCGATTTTCTGTAATCCTCACCGCTCCCAAAATAAATTTTATGAAGACCTAATTCAAATATCGATTAGATATATTTACTGTATCTAGACTCATAAGAGTGTTTCCCTTAAAATATCAATTAAAAATTTATTATATAATATTAAAAAATAATTAGTCGATTAAATATATTAAATAACGGTTTTTACATCTTACGTTTTTAAACCGAATAATCAATTATTTAAATTAAAATAAAATATGGGGCATTCGAAGGGTGGCCGATTCATAGGTGGGTATGGAGGAGTTCATGTAATCTCTAGCTCCCTAATTACATGATAAATGGACAATTAACAAATTAAGGCATTTATTCCTTGAATTAATTAGAGAAATTAAGCTTACATATGAGTGATTAATAGAAGAAAAATTTAGAAAAATTACTCTCAAAAATCCTTTAGAATTTCGGCCAAAAGGAGAAAAGAGAGGAAAAAGTGAGAAAAATTCTTGAGTTGGTTTTAGGTTATTCACTTGTGCTAATTCAACCTTTAGTCATTAAAAGTAAAATAATTAATAAAGAATGAAAAAGTAATATTAAAAATAAAAAGAAAAACATTACAAAAAATAATTAAATTAAAAAAATAAAATATAAATTTAATAAAAATTTTAGAAAAATTTAAAAAATAATAAAAGAAGTAAAAACGAATATATTTAAAAAAAATTTAAAAACAACAAAAAAGTAATAAATTAAAATGATATAAAGAAATAAAAAATAATAATAAAAAAGAGTAAAAAAATAAATAAAATAATAATAATAATAATATTCGGTCCATTCACCCAAGCTCTTGGAAGGTCTCTCGCTTCATGAGAAACATTTCTATATCTTTAATTTGTAGCCTTATTTATCAGATATGACGAACTAGGAATGAGTGCGTCTGGCATGCTCGTGTTATTTCTCCGGCCTTACTAGTCAAGAATGTTAAACTAGTTATTAAGTTTCGGATGTTGAGTCTGTATCCGAATTCTCCTCATATGAGCTTCGCTTGGTGTAAAAGGCTTTTAGATGTATAATCTCGGCCTTTTCTTGAGTGTTGCTTTTGTCTTTGAATATCGCTTTGTATAGGAATTTGTCTTGATGCCCTTCTAAGTCTCTTCTCTCCTTTATGCATGAGAGGTACTACCTCTATTTATACATGAGATTAGGACTAAAAATAAGGAAACAAAATAACCTTAATATTCTAAATATTAAAAAAGATTTTAACTTCTTAAATCATAATATTCTAAAACAATATCTTTAATTTATTCTCATATTTATTTTATTCTGCATTCTATTTTCTTACAATTAGGTGTTGAATGGATTTAGTGTATACTAGAGGTGTTCAACGGGCCGGGTCGGGGCGGGGCGGGTCAAAATTTAAATGGGTCGGGCAGGGTCGTTCATGCCAAATGTTAAACGGGGGGGGGTGGGTCAAAGCCCGTTTAAATACGATCCACTTTAACCCGTTTTTTAAAAGTCCTTAAAATAGTTTTTTTTATTACTTCTATAATTTATAGCCCTTTGGGTCAATTTAACTATGTATATAATATCATATAAAAATCTAAAAAAAAAGTGATAAAATATTTTTTTTCAACCAATTCATATCAATATCCAACCCGGCCCGGCCCGACCCTTTACACAAAGGCCCGTTATTGACCCGACCACTAATAACCCGTTAAAATGTGACCCGACTCTTGACCCGTTGGGTTGACCCGCCCCGTTGAACAAATCTAGTGTACACTAAATTTTCGTGCACCAACCTTAAACTTAGGGAGTATGGGTTGAAAAATGTGAGTCAGTGGAGGGGAGAGTGAAGAGTAGGGATGGTCACAGGTCCAGGACTATGTTGGACCCTGTTAGACCCGCCCCGGACTCGCCCCTTTTTTAAGGATCTGGGTCTTATTTTTTGAGATCTATCGGAACTGAATCTAAAAAATAATTGGCGGGTCCGGGTCCAAGTTTCGCACCCTGAACCCGCCTTAGACCCTTATAAATATTAAATTGTCCATTTCTATATGTCTTCAACGTATAACTTCTGCACCCAACACTTACTTTCTTTTCATATAATCATAATATATATAAATAATATATATGCTACTTGCTAAGTTATAACCCAATTACCCTTATTTCATGGACTCGAACTAGTGTTTATAATAGAATTTAAGCGTATATGGATGACGTTATGCGACTTTAGATGTTAAATTAGTATTAAATATTTGTAAAATACGATAATAACTCTCTTACAAATATACGAAAAATATAATGACTTATAAATGGTTTAAATTTGACAAATCAAAGAGACTTTTTTAAAGACCCATTAAGGACCCTAGACCCATCAGATTCGGAGGGTCTGGGTCTGAAAGTTTTGAACCCTATTGGTTAAATATTAGACCCATCTAATGAGAAAAACTATTAGAACTGGTGCAAATTATTTTATTATTCACTAAACATATATTAACTTAATATATTTTTATGATGCTTATATAATTGTTAAATAAATTCTAGACAAGAATCTATATTTTCATTTAGGCTAACTATTGGTTTAATATTAGAAGTGAATAGGATTTTATTTTTTTTATCTTATGTTCATTTATATGATTTTGGCCAATTAAGAGTTACTAAAATTATTTTTATTAGTTTGATCATAATATTTGTTTTGATACTCTATAAATTGGAGTTAAAGTGCTTGTGAAAATAGAAAATGGATTTGAATAATATAAATAGATTCCATTTGAATCCAACTATCCAAGTTATGATCATTACAATGTGATCTAGTACCAAGGTAACGGAAGCAACCATGAAACATACTCCTATTACCTACACAATTTTTAGAAGAGTCATGTCACATGTGTAGAGTTATGTATAATGTACTAATAATCCCTTTCTAAGTTGTATTCATTGATATTTTTTATTGTTTAATTTCTTAATTACATAAAAAAAATTTGCTATGTGTCATTTTAGACTAATATGAGGTAGGACATTTTTATATTAAGAAAAATTATAAGAAATTGCCTAATTTATAGGTCTATTTGCAAAAAACTGCCTTAATTCACTACAACATAATTTGCTTTAAGTGGGATATATTTAGCGACATTTAATTTAAAATTAATGTAAAATTAGAGAAAAATTAAAATTTACATAAAAAATCTGAAATTTTTTAAAACATTTTTCATGAAGATTTTCGACGTCTAATATTAAGTTATCTTTTTTTTTTTTAAAATAAAAACTAAGTATAGCAAGTCATCCAGTTATCAGGTTTACTATAGAAAAATATCGTTCAAAGTTGGGATAATTCATGGTTAATCAATAGGTAGGATTATTGTAGGAAAATTATAAAGTTGGGATAATTCTTTATCGTATGCATGGTATATTATTTTCACTTATAAAGAGTAACTAAAAGTTAATTGTATGCGTGAATCCTAAATTTTCTCATCATCATTATATCCAGTATATCCCGCTCATGAACAGGTTATGGTCAGGGTCTGGGGAGGGAAGATTGACAGCCCGTTTGGTAATGGGTAATAAATGGTGTGAATTAAAATGAAAAGTTAGTGTAATTTTGGTAGAAATATCTCTGGACAAATTTAATGGCATGTTAAATTGCTAATTAATATCTCATTTTCTTCACCAATTAAAATTAATTCCAATGGATTATCATTTGAAAATGTGGTATTGAACTATTGATGGTAATGATTAGTTGGGAACACAATTTTTTGTTATGATCGAACTTTCATTACCATGGAAATTACATGACATATATCATAAAAATTTTAACAATCATGAAATTCTATTACAATTAATTAATATCAATAACCAAATAGACTGTTAAAGCGATGAAGCTCCACAATGTACGCATACTTTTTCCATTGATCAAAACAAACATGTGTTGTTACATTAACATACCATAACTCTAAAATGCAAGCTCCGCGATGTAAACATAAGTGATCTTCCATTGTAATTTGTAATCATTAAAGCAGCTAATGTGTTACTACAATTGTGCGTAGTACATATGCCTTCTTTTAGGAGTATGGCTAATAGGACTAGGCTTATATGTAACAAGCATTAAAGCATGCGGGGATCATAAGCAATATTTTAGATAGAGGAAATGCCAGAAGTATAAGAATTTTAAAATATTAAATTACTCCTCTCAAAAAAATATTAAATTACAAAAATTAAGAAAAAATATTTTTGATGGTAGATATATTATTTTAGTGATTGATAAAGTTGATGGAGGAAATGACAAAAGTATAAAAATTTAAAAATATTAAATAAAAAATTAGTAGTAAAAATATGAAGACAAGAACTATAAAAATAATATTTTAATAGTTAATAGAAAACATACGGGATTCATAAGATTCAAAAGCAATATAAAAAGTTAAAACAAAGTTAGTGAAAGATATTTGTAGATCATAAGTATTATTAAAAATATTAAAATTGAAACTAATAACATTAATGTCGTCCAAAATTTGTGATATAAATCAAAAGATTTGTATGTGGTTAACAAAATAAACAATAAAAATGAAAATTAGAACAACTTAGAAAGGAATAGTACTTGTACATAACTCTACACATGTGACATGAGTCATGACTCTTCTAAAAGGTGTGTAGGTAATAGGAGTATGTGTCATGGCTGTTTCCATTACCTCGATACTAGATCATGTTGTAATGATCATAACTTGGATAGTTGGATTCAAATGGAATTTAGTTATATTATTCAAATCGATTTTCTATTTTTATAAGCACTCTAACTCCAATTTATAGTGTGTCAAAATCAATATTATGATCAACCTTATAAAAATAATTTTATTAACTCTTTATTTATAATTAGGCGTAAGATAAAAAAATAAAATTCCAATCACGTTCGATATTAAACCAATAAGTTAGTCTAAATGAAAATATACACTCTCGTTTAGAATTTAATTTAACAATTATATAAGCATTATAAAAATATATTAAGTAGGTAATTTAACACTGTATAAAAAGTATAAAAATTAATAGAAAACATATATAAATAATATTTTAATAGTTAGTAGTAAAAATATGAAGACAACAACTATATAAATAATATTTTAATAGTTAATAGAAAACATATAGGGATCATAAGCAATATAAAATAGTAAAACAAAATTAGTGAAAGATATTTGTAGACTATAAGTATTATTAAAAATATTAAAATTATAACTAATAACATTAATGTCGTCTAAAATTTCTGATATAAATCAAAAGATTTGTATGTGGTTAAGAAAGTAAACAATAAAAAAAAGAAAAATTAGAACAACTTAGAAAGGAATAGTACTTGTACATAACTCTACACATGTGACATGAGTCATGACTCTTCTAAAAGGTGTGTAGGTAATAGGAGTATGTGTCATGGCTGCTTCCATTACCTCGATACTAGATCATGTTGTAATGATCATAACATGGATAGTTGGATTCAAATGGAATATAGTTATATTATTCAAATCAATTTTCTATTTTTATAGGCACTCTATTTCCAATTTATAGTGTGTCAAAATTCAATATTATGATCAACCTTATAAAAATAATTTTATTAACTCTTTATTTATAATCAAGCGTAAGATAAAAAAATAAAATCCCAATCACATTCGATATTAAACCAATAAGTTAGTGTAAATGAAAATATACACTCTCGTTTAGAATTTAATTTAACAATTATATAAGCATTATATAAATATATTAAGTAGGTAATTACCAAAAAAGTAAATTGAAAATTAATGTAAAATTAGAAAAAAAAATTTAAAATTTACATTAAAAAATTCCGAATACTAAAAAAATCTGACATTTTTTTAAACATTTTTCATGCATTTTTTCGACGTCTAATATTAATTTATCTTTTTTTAAAAAAAAATTTATTTAGTATAACAAGTCATCCGGTTATTTGGTTTACTATAGAAAAATATCCCCCAAACTTGGGATTATTCATGGTTAATCAATAGGTTGGATTATTTTAGGAAAATCATAAAAATGTTAGTTATTTTAAGTGATTTTTCCTATTTTTTATGGTATGCATGGTATATTATTTTGACTTATAAAGAGTAACTAAAAGTTAATTGTATGCGTGAGTCCTAAATTTTCTAAATCTTATAATTTTGATTAGAATATAGATTTTTGAAATTCTATAAATTGGAGTTTTACTTCTATAAATTTGCTAAATCATATGGTAATACTAGTGCTACATATGATCTAGTACCGAGTTATTGAAAACATCCATGACACAGACTATTATTAATTACCCTTGAACCTTTTAGATTAGTCATGTGTAGAGTTATGTACATTATAAGAACATGCTTTGTGGAGCTATGATTTTAGGGTGTTTACTTTGTGGAGCTAGCATTTTAGAGTTATGGTGTGTTAATGTGACAACACATGTTTGTTTTAATGAAAATAAGTAAGTATACATTGTGGAGCTAAAATGGCTTAAATGTAGAACAATGAAGAGATGGATCATGGATGATAATGACATGCACCGAGTTTTTATGAGCATGACACAGTAAGGTATGTGTTGTATTAATATGTAAGATGATCGATAATCTATGTAATAAGAGTTCGATTCTCTATGTAAGGTATGTGTTGTATTAATATTAAGGATGTTCGATTATCTATGTAATAAAAGTTCGATTATCTATGTAAGGTATGTGTTGTATTAATATTAAGGATGTTTGATTATCTACGTAAGGTATGTGTAATGTGTTGAATTAATGTTAAAAGGTATCTAGAAAAATGACATATAATATTTTTTTAGTTGATACACAAGTACGCATTAGTCTAACTCGAAATATTCCAAATTAAGTTCAACAATACGATAAAAAGAGATAAACTCAGAAAAACCTTAAAGTAAAATTATGACTTGCATATCGATGAACTAAAATTTTCCTACCTCTATTGAATGATCCGATAGTGTTTCTCGATTTTCTATAATCCTCACCGCTCCCAAAATAAATTTTATGAAGACCTAATTCAAATATCGATTAGATATATTTACTGTATCTAGACTCATAAGAGTGTTTCCATTAAAATATCAATTAAAAATTTATTATATAATTTTAAAAAATAATTAGTCGATTAAATATATTAAATAATTGTTCAAGTATATTTTTATTGTGCGTTTATTTCGTTGCGTAACAAGTTTATCGCGTAACAAATTTATAGCATAACGGTTTTTACATCTTACGTTTTTAAACCGAATAATCAATTATTTAAATTAAAATAAAATATGGGGGCATTCGAAGGGTGGCCGATTCATAGGTGGGTATCGAGGAGTTCATGTAATCTCTAGCTCCCTAATTACATGATAAATGGACAATTAACAAATTAAGGCATTTATTCCTTGAAGTAATTAGAGAAATTAAGCTTTCGTATGAGTGATTAATAGAAGAAAAATTTAGAAAAATTACTCTCAAAAAGCCTTTAGAATTTCTGCCAAAAGGAGAAAAGAGAGGAAAAAGTGAGAAAAATTCTTGAGTTAGTTTTAGGTTATTCACTTGTGCTAATTCAACCTTTAGTCCTTAAAAGTAAAATAATTAATAAACAATGAAAGTAATATTAAAAATAAAAAGAAAAACATTACAAAATAATTAAATCAAAAAACTAAAATAAAAATTTAATAAAAATTTTAGAAAAATTTAAAAAAATAATAAAAGAAGTAAAAACGAATATATTTAAAAAAAATTTAAAAATAATAAAAAAAGAAATAAATTAAAATTATATAAAGAAATAAAAAATAATAATAAAAAAGAGTAAAAAAATAAATAAAATAATATTAATAATAATATTCGGTCCATTCACCCAAGCTCTTGGAAGGTCTCTCGCTTCATGAGAAACATTTCTATATCTTTAATTTGTAAACTTATTTATCAGATATGACGAACTAGGAATGAGTGCGTCTGGCATGCTCGTGTTATTTCTCCGGCCTTACTAGTCAAGAATGTTAAACTTGTTATTAAGTTTCGGATGTTGAGTCTGTATCCGAATTCTCCTCATATGAGCTCCGCTTGGTGTAAAAGACTTTTAGATGTATAATCTCGGCCTTTTCTTGAGTGTTGCTTTGTCTTTGAATATCGCTTTGTATAGGGATTTGTCTTGATGCCCTTCTAAGTCTCTTCTCTCCTTTATGCATGAGAGGTACTACCTCTATTTATACATGAGATTAGGACTAAAAATAAGGAAACAAAATAACCTTAATATTCTAAATATTAAAAAAGATCTTAACTTCTTAAATCATAATATTCTAAAACAATATCTTTAATTTATTCTCATATTTATTTTATTCTGCATTCTATTTTCTTACAATTAGGTGTTGAATGGATTTAGTGTATACTAGAGGTGTTCAACGGGCCGGGTCGGGGCGGGGCGGGTTAAAATTTAAATGGGTCGGGCAGGGTCGTTCATGCCAAATGTTAAACGGGGCGGGGTGGGTCAAAGTCCGTTTAAATACGATCCACTTTAACCCGTTTTTTAAAAGTCCTTAAAATACTTTTTTTTATTACTTCTATAATTTATAGCCCTTTGGGTCAATTTAACTATGTATATAATATCATATAAAAATCTAAAAAAAAAGTGATAAAATATTTTTTTCAACCAATACATATAAATATCCAACCAGGCCCGGCCCGACCCTTTACACAAAGGCCCGTTATTGACCCGACCCACTAATAACCCGTTAAAATGTGACCCGACTCTTGACCCATTGGGTTGACCCGCCCCGTTGAACAAATCTAGTGTACACTAAATTTTCGTGCACCAACCTTAAACTTAGGGAGTATGGGTTGAAAAATGTGAGTCAGTGGAGGGGAGAGTGAAGAGTAGGGATGGTCACAGGTCCAGGACTATGTTGGACCCTGTTAGACCCGCCCCGGACTCGCCCCTTTTTTAAGGATCTGGGTCTTACTTTTTGAGATCTATCGGATCTGGGTCGGAACTGAATCTAAAAAATAATTGGCGGGTCCGGGTCCAAGATTTGCACCCTGAACCCGCCCCTTAGACCCTTATAAATATTAAATTGTCCATTTATATATATCTTCAATGTATAAATTCTGCCCCCAACACTTACTTTCTTTTCATATAATCATAATGTATATAAATAATATATATGCTACTTGCTAAGTCATAACCCAATTACCCTTATTTCTTGGACTCGAACTAGTGTTTATAATAGAATCTAAGCATATATGGATGACGCCATGCGACTTTAGATGTTAAATTAGTATTAAATATTTGTAAAATACGATAATAACTCTCTTACAAATATACGAAAAAGATAATGACTTATAAATGGTTTAAATTTGACAAATCAAAGAGACTTTTTTAAAGACCCATTAAGGACCCTAGATCCATCAGATTCGGAGGGTCTGGGTCTATAAGATTTGAACCCTAAGGGTCTGGATCTCAAAAAATTAAAAGGGTTCGGGTCCAGGTCTATTCGGACCCGCTCCAAACCCGCCCCATGACCATTCCTAGTGAAGAGGGTATCATCATCATCATCATCATCATCATCATGATTATCTTATTCAATGTCCAGCTCGAAAGTAGGGTCTATGTGATCACAAGAAGGACCGGAGAAATGCAATCGATTTTACCCCAAACATGTAAGAGCCCTGCATAAAGAGGATAAAGAATGAAGATGGTATACTTTCTTCGTTCCATTATACTTGCTACATTTGACTTTTTTACGCAGTCCTATGCGTTATTTTGATCATTTATATATTGACTATATTTTTTCTTACACATTAGCCGCAATATATAAAATAAGCTTGAACGATGAATGGTCTCAATAACGAAAATGTAGCGAGTATTTCAGATAGGAGGAAGTATAATAGAAGTAGTAAATAGGTGATGGTAAGAGTTGAAAATTAGAGGATATAAAGAAGTATTTTGTAGCAAAATTTACATTGAACAAATATAAACTTGAAAATTAGAGGATATAAAGAAGTACAATATGCAGAGGATTGAGGGAGTGACGGTGTAACTGTATAAGAAGTGGCAAAGACTAATGAAATATTTCATTATAAATTTTTTAACTTATTATTTAGTGCCTACCATTTCTTACTCAGAGGGCAAAAATCATTAATCGTTTAAAAATATAATTTTGTTTTTAATGTAATAGTTTGATAGTACCTGACTCAATGTAGTTTGTGGCCCATGAGTAAATAGGTGATTGTAATAGTGAAGTGGAGAGTAAAAAGTTTAGTCTAATGAGAAAATCTATTAGAACTGGTGCAAATTATTTTATTATTCACTAAGCATATATTATCTTAATATATTTTTATGATGCCTATATAATTGTTAAATAAATTCTAGACGAGAATCTATATTTTCATTTATGCTAACTATTGGTTTAATTTCAGAAGTGAATAGGATTTATTTTTTTTTTATCTTATGTTCATTTATATTATTTTGGCCAATTAAAAGTTACTAAAATTATTTTTATTAGTTCGATCATAATATTTGTTTTGATACTCTATAATATGGAGTTAAAGTGCTTGTGAAAATAGAAAATGGATTTGAATAATATAAATAGATTCCATTTGAATCCAACTATCCAAGTTATGATCATTACAATGTGATCTAGTACCAAGGTAATGGAAGCAACCATGAAACATAATCCTATTACCTACACAATTTTTAGAAGAGTCATGTCACAAGTGTAGAGTTATGTATAATGTACTTATAATCCCTTTCTAAGTTGTATTCATTGATATTTTTTATTGTTTAATTTGTTAATTACATAAAAAATTTTGCTATGTGTCATTTCAGACTAATGTGAGGTAGGATATTTTTTATTTTAAGAAAAATTATAAGAAATTACCTAATTTATTGGTCTATTTGCAAAAACCTGCCTTAATTCACTACAACATAATTTGCTTTAAATGGGATATATTTAGCGACATTTAATTTAAAATTAATGTAAAATTAGAGAAAAATTAAAATTTACATATAAAAAATCTGAAATTTTTTAAAGCATTTTTCATGAAGTTTTTTGACGTCTAATATTAAGTTATCTTTTTTTTTTTAGAAAAAGAAACTAAGTATAGCAAGTCATCCAATTATTAGGTTTACTATAGAAAAATATCGCTCAAAGTTGGGATTATTCATGGTTAATCAATAGGTAGGATTATTGTAGGAAAATCATAAAATGTTAGTTATTTTTAGTGATTTTCCCTATTCTTTATCGTATGCATGGTATTATTTTCACTTATCAAGAGTAACTAAAAGTTAATTGTATGCGTGAATCCTAAATTTTCTCATCATCATATCCAGTATATCCCGCTCATAAACAGGTTATGGTCAGGGTCTGGAGAGGGAAGATAGACAGCCCATTTGGTAATGGGTAATAAATGGTGTGAATTAAAATGAAAAGTTAGTGTAATTTTAGTAGGAATATCTCTGGACAAATTTAATGGCATGTTAAATTGCTAATTAATATCTCATTTTCTTCACAAATTAAAATTAATTCCAATGCATTATCATTTGAAAATGTGGTATTGAACTATTGATGGTAATGATTAGTTGGGAACACAATTTTTTGTTATGATCGAACTTTCATTACCATGGAAATTACATGACGTATATCATAAAATTTTTAACAATCATGAAATTCTATTACCATTAATTAATACCAATAACCAAACAGACTGTTAAAGCCATGAAGCTCCACAATGTACACATACTTTTTCCATTGATCAAAACAAACTTGTGTTATTCCATTAACACACCATAACTCTAAAATGCAAGCTCCACGATGTAAACATAAGTGATCTTCCATTGTAATTTGTAATCATTAAAGCAGCTAATGTGTTACTACAATTGTGTGTAGTACATATGCCTTCTTTTAGGAGTATGGCTAATAGGACTAGGCTTATAGGTAACAAGCATTACAGCATGCGGGGATCATAAGCAATATTTTAGATAGAGGAAATGCCAGAAGTATAAGAATTTTAAAAATATTAAATTACTCCTCTCAAAAAAAACTATTAGAACTGGTGCGAATAATTTTATTATTCACTAATTATATATTATACTTTAACATATTTTTATGATGCTAATATAATGAATTGTTAAATTAAATTCTAGAAGAGAATCTATATTTTCATTTAGGCTAACTATTGGTTTAATATCGGACGTGAATAAGATTTTATTTTTTTATCTTATGTTTGTTTGTAATATTTTAGCCAATAAAGAGTTATTAAAATTATTTTCATTAGTTTGATCATAATATTGGTTTTGACACTCTATAAATTGGTGTTAAATTGCTTGTAAAAATAGAAAATGGATATGAGTAATATAAATAGATTCCATTTGAATCCAACTATCCAAGTTTTGATCATTACAACATACTCCTATTAGCTACACACTTTTTTGAAGAGTCATATCATGTATGTAGAGTTATGTATAATGTACTAATAATCCCTTTTTAAGTCGTATTCCATTTTTTATTGTTTAATTTGTTAATTACATAAAAAAATTTGGGGAAATTGATGTCTCATGTTGAAATTAATCCATTTTAAACAAATTTGTCATTTTCTTCCATTAATTCTTTTGTTTTTGGTTTTTATCTTTACCTTTTTTATGGAGTATGCCTTGTATAAATAAGAGTAAACAATAATAGTATGAGTCATTCTTAGACTAATATGAGGTAGGATTTGTCATTAGGTGTTGTATTTGCTTAGCATACACTGAATATATTGCACCAATTTTAAACTTAGTATTTATTATTATCATCATCCTACCTAGTATATTCCGCTTATAGAAAACTATGGGCAGGGTCTTGAGAATTTTAAACTTAATATTATGGGATGAAAAATGTGAGTAAATATGGTATATATGATAGATTGATAGTTAATAGGTGATTGAATCGTGGAGCACAATAAAAGTATTAGGCATAAGCTTTATTAGACTTATTGAGAAAGTATAAGCTAGCGTAGCAGATAGTAAATAATATATCGTCATGGAAAACAATTAGAAGTCGTGCAAAATATTTTTTATTATATTATTTTTGTAATGGTCATTAAATCAAATTCGAAACTAGACTAAATGTTACTTTCACTAATTTTCTGCTAATCACACCTAATGATTAACAATGAATAATTACAGTTTTAGTAGGTATTTTCCTAGCGTAAACTCGGATAACTCGATGACCTGCTATAGTAGGTAATTTACCAAAAAAGTAAATTGAAAATTAATGTAAAATTAGAGAAAAATTTTGAAAATTTACATTAAAAAATTCCGAATACTAAAAAAATCTGACATTTTTTTAAACATTTTTCATGCATTTTTTCGACGTCTAATATTAATTTATCTTTTTTTAAAAAAAATTTAGTATAACAAGTCATCCGGTTATCGGATTTACTATAGAAAAATATCCCCCAAACTTGGGATTATTCATGGTTAATCAATAGGTAGAATTATTTTAGGAAAATCATAAAAATGTTAGTTATTTTAAGTGATTTTTCCTATTTTTTATCGTATGCATGGTATATTATTTTAACTTATAAAGAGTAACTAAAAGTTAATTGTATGCGTGAATCCTAAATTTTCTAAATCTTATAATTTTGATTAGAATATTGATTTCTGAAATTCTATAAATTGGAGTTTTAGTTCGATAAATTTGCTAAATCATATGGTAATACTAGTGCTACATATGATGTAGTACCGAGGTATTGAAAACATCCATGACACAGACTATTATTAATTACCCTTGCACCTTTAAGAAAAGTCATGTGTAGAGTTATGTACATTAAAACAACATACTTTGTGGAGCTATGATTTGAGGGTGTTTACTTTGTGGAGCTAGCATTTTAGAGTTATGGTGTGTTAATGTGACAACACATGTTTGTTTTAATGAAAATAAGTAAGTATACATTGTGGAGCTAAAATGGCTTAAATGTAGAACAATGAAGAGATGGATCATGGATGATAATGACATAAAACGAGTTTTTTTGAGCATGATACAGTAAATGTATCATAATCATTAAGTACTGTGATATCTATAATGTGTATTTTCTCTTGCATCTCTCTTTAAAGTTTAAGTTATCAAACCACAAATTAGATTATCTACGTAAGGTATGTGTTGTATGTATTAATATTAAGGGTGTTCCATTATTCATAAAATAAGAGATCGATTAGCCATGTAAGGTATGTGTTGTATTAATATTTAGGATGTTCGATAATCTATGTAATAAGAGTTCAATTATCTATGTAAGGTATGTGTTGTATTAATATTAAGGATGTTCGATTATCGATGTAATAAGAGTTCGATTATCTTTGAAGGTATGTGTTGTATTAATATTTAAGATGATCGATAATCTATGTAATAAGAGTTCGATTATCTATGTAAGGTATGTGTTGTATTAATATTAAGGATGTTCGATTATCTATGTAATAAAAGTTCGATTATCTATGTAAGGTATGTGTTGTATTAATATTAAGGATGTTTGATTATCTATGTAAGGTAAGATGTTTGATTATCTATGTAATATCGAATATCTATGTAAGGTATGTGTAATGTGTTGAATTAATGTTAAAAGGTATCTAGAAAAATGACATATAATATTTTTTTAGTTGATACACAAGTACGCATTAGTCTAACTCGAAATATTCTAAATTAAGTTCAACAATACGATCAAAAGAGATAAACTCAGAAAAACCTTAAAGTAAAATTATGACATGCATATCGATGAACTAAAATTTTCCTACCTCCATTGAATGATCCTATAGTGTTTCTCGATTTTCTGTAATCCTCACCGCTCCCAAAATAAATTTTATGAAGACCTAATTCAAATATCGATTAGATATATTTACTGTATCTAGACTCATAAGAGTGTTTCCGTTAAAATATCAATTAAAAATTTATTATATAATTTTAAAAAATAATTAGTCGATTAAATATATTAAATAATTGTTCAAGTATATTTTTATTGTACGTTTATTTCGTTGCGTAACAAGTTTATCGCGTAATAAATTTATAGCATAACGGTTTTTACATCTTACGTTTTTAAACCGAATAATCAATTATTTAAATTAAAATAAAATATGGGCATTCGAAGGGTGGCCGATTCATAGGTGGGTATGGAGGAGTTCATGTAATCTCTAGCTCCCTAATTACATGATAAATGGACAATTAACAAATTAAGGCATTTATTCCTTGAATTAATTAGAGAAATTAAGCTTTCATATGAGTGATTAATAGAAGAAAAATTTAGAAAAATTACTCTCAAAAAGCCTTTAGAATTTCGGCCAATAGGAGAAAAGAGAGGAAAAAGTGAGAAAAATTCTTGAGTTGGTTTTAGGTTATTCGCTTGTGTTAATTCAACCTTTAGTCCTTAAAAGTAAAATAATAATAAACAATGAAAAAGTAATATTAAAAATAAAAAGAAAAACATTACAAAAAATAATTAAAATAAAAAAAATATAATATAAATATAATAAAAATTTTAGAAAAATTAAAAAAAATAATAAAAGAAGTAAAAACGAATATATTTAAAAAAAGTTTAAAAATAATAAAAAAGTAATAAATTAAAATTATATAAAGAAATAAAAAATAATAATAAAAAAGAGTAAAAAAATAAATAAAATAATAATAATAATAATATTCGGTCCATTCACCCAAGCTCTTGGAAGGTCTCTCGCTTCATGAGAAACATTTCTATATCTTTAATTTGTAGCCTTATTTTTCAGATATGACGAACTAGGAATGAGTGCGTCTGGCATGCTCGTGTTATTTCTCCGTCCTTACTAGTCAAGAATGTTAAACTTGTTATTAAGTTTCGGGTGTTGAGTCTGTATCCGGATTCTCCTCATATGAGCTCCGCTTGGTGTAAAAGGCTTTTAGATGTATAATCTCGGCCTTTTCTTGAGTGTTGCTTTGTCTTTGAATAACGCTTTGTATAGGGCTTTGTCTTGATGCCCTTCTAAGTCTCTTCTCTCATTTATGCATGAGAGGTACTACCTCTATTTATACATGAGATTAGGACTAAAAATAAGGAAAATATTTGTAAAATACGATAATATCTCTCTTACAAATATACGAAAAATATAATGACTTATAAATGGTTTAAATTTGACAAATCAAAGAGACTTTTTTAAAGACCCATTAAGGACCCTAGACCCATCAGATTCGGAGGGTCTGGGTCTGAAAGTTTTGAACCCTATTGGTTTAATATTAGACCCATCTAATGAGAAAAACTATTAGAACTGGTTCAAATTATTTTATTATTCACTAAACATATATTAACTTAATATATTTATATGATGCTTATATAATTGTTAAATAAATTCTAGAAAAGAATCTATATTTTCATTTTGGCTAACTATTGGTTTAATATTAGAAGTGAATAGGATTTTATTTTTTTTATCTTATGTTCATTTATATGATTTTGGCAAATTAAGAGTTACTAAAATTATTTTTATTAGTTTGATCATAATATTTGTTTTGATACTCTATAAATTGGAGTTAAAGTGCTTGTGAAAATAGAAAATGGATTTGAATAATATAAATAGATTCCATTTGAATCCAACTATCCAAGTTATGATCATTACAATGTGATCTAGTACCAAGGTAAAGGAAGCAACCATGAAACATACTCCTATTACCTACACAATTTTTAGAAGAGTCATGTCACATGTGTAGAGTTATGTATAATGTACTAATAATGTCTTTCTAAGTTGTATTCATTGATATTTTTTATTGTTTAATTTGTTAATTACATAAAAAAATTTTGCTATGTGTCATTTTAGACTAATATGAGGTAGGACATTTTTTATATTACGAAAAATTATAAGAAATTGCCTAATTTATAGGTCTATTTGCAAAAAACTGCCTTAATTCACTACAACATAATTTGCTTTAAGTGGGATATATTTAGCGACATTTAATTTAAAATTAATGTAAAATTAGAGAAAAATTAAAATTTACATAAAAAATCTGAAATTTTTTAAAACATTTTTCATGAAGATTTTCGACGTCTAATATTAAGTTATCTTTTTTTTAGAATAAAAACTAAGTATAGCAAGTCATCCAGTTATCAGGTTTACTATAGAAAAATATCGTTCAAAGTTGGGATAATTCATGGTTAATCAATAGGTAGGATTATTGTAGGAAAATTATAAAATGTTAGTTATTTTCAGTGATTTTCCCTTTTCTTTATCGTATGCATGGTATATTATTTTCACTTATAAAGAGTAACTAAAAGTTAATTGTATGCATGAATCCTAAATTTTCTCATCATCATTATATCCAGTATATCCCGCTCATGAACAGGTTATGGTCAGGGTCTGGGGAGGGAAGATTGACAGCCCGTTTGGTAATGGGTAATAAATGGTATGAATTAAAATGAAAAGTTAGTGTAATTTTGGTAGGAATATCTCTGGACAAATTTAATGGCATGTTAAATTGCTAATTAATATCTCATTTTCTTCACCAATTAAAATTATTTCCAATGGATTATCATTTGAAAATGTGGTATTGAACTATTGATGGTAATGATTAGTTGGGAACACAATTTTTTGTTATGATCGAACTTTCATTACCATGGAAATTACATTACATATATCATAAAAAATTTAACAATCATGAAATTCTATTACAATTAATTAATATCAATAACCAAATAGACTGTTAAAGCCATGAAGCTCCACAATGTACGCATACTTTTTCCATTGATCAAAACAAACATGTGTTGTTACATTAACATACCATAACTCTAAAATGCAAGCTCCGCGATGTAAACATAAGTGATCTTCCATTGTAATTTGTAATCATTAAAGCAGCTAATGTGTTACTACAATTGTGCGTAGTACATATGCCTTCTTTTAGGAGTATGGCTAATAGGACTAGGCTTATATGTAACAAGCATTAAAGCATGCGGGGATCATAAGCAATATTTTAGATAGAGGAAATGCCAGAAGTATAAGAATTTTAAAAATATTAAATTACTCCTCTCAAAAAAATATTAAATTACAAAAATTAAGAAAAAATATTTTTGATGGTAGATATATAATTTTAGTGATTGATAAAGTTGATGGAGGAAATGACAAAAGTATAAAAATTTTAAAAATATTAAATAAAAAGTTAGTAGTAAAAATATGAAGACAAGAACTATAAAAATAATATTTTAATAGTTAATAGAAAACATACGGGGTTCATAAGATTCATAAGCAATATAAAAAGTTAAAACAAAGTTAGTGAAAGATATTTGTAGATCATAAGTATTATTAAAAATATTAAAATTGAAACTAATAACATTAATGTCGTCCAAAATTTGTGATGTAAATCAATAGATTTGTATGTGGTTAACAAATTAAACAATAAAAAATGAAAAATTAGAACAACTTAGAAAGGAATAGTACTTGTACATAACTCTACACATGTGACATGAGTCATGACTCTTCTAAAAGGTGTGTAGGTAATAGGAGTATGTGTCATGGCTGTTTCCATTGCCTCGATACTAGATCTTGTTGTAATGATCATAACTTGGATAGTTGGATTAAAATGGAATATAGTTATATTATTCAAATCGATTTTCTATTTTTATAAGCACTCTAACTCCAATTTATAGTGTGTCAAAATCAATATTATGATCAACCTTATAAAAATAATTTTATTAACTCTTTATTTATAATCAGGCGTAAGATAAAAAAAATAAATATTATATATCACGTATATATATATATATATATATATATATATATATATATATATATATATATATATATATATATATATATATATATATATATGCTTGTATATAATAAAATAATTTGCACCAGTTTTAATTGTTTTTCTCGTTAGACTGAAAAAGGTAAAGATAAAAACCAAAAAAATAATTAATGGAAGAAAAAAAATTTAAGAGGATTCACAAATTCTCAACTAAGACGGTTTAATTTCAACATGAGACATTATTTTTAAATTAGACTAAATAGTATAACTAAATTCATTAAATCATCTATTTTAGTTGTATTATCTTTTAAATGACATTTTAAACGGTAAGACGGTCTCGATCATGCCAGAGTATTTATGAGTACGATTTAGAATTCAAGTAGCCAATCTCTTTTCTTTAAAAAAAAAAAAGAAATAAAAGTAGCCCATCACTAATTATAATGTATATATATAGTGGGGGTGATTTCTTGTTATTTAAGCTGCTTCTCTCCTAATTTAATTTCAGAAAATAAAAAAAGATGGCTAATCAAATAGCAATGTTGATGTTTATAATCTCGATGATTTGTGTGGTGGAATGTGTAGAAATAAATCTAAACCCGGTGTCCTCTCCAGAATCTGATGTAAGTAGCAATCCCAATCCCTCTTTAGATTCCCCATTATTATCATGCTTTGCAAAACTAAGCTATGATTGTGCTTTCAATATTATCGGAAACGATATGTTGTTTACTACACATATGAATGTGAAATGCTGCCAACAATTGATTGAAATGGGACAAAACTGTTATAATATGATTCTAAAAGACATGATGGAGGAATTCCATAACCAAAAGGCCATTCAAATGTCGGAAAGGAGTGAGCACCTATGGAGTCTTTGTGTGGCTTCAATCTCTGGTGTGGGTACATCAATGGTGCCAAGTGATCAGACCAAAAATTAGATTATCTACGTAAGGTATGTGTTGAATGTATTAATATTAAGGGTGTTTCATTATTCATAAAATAAGAGTTCGATTAGCCATGTAAGGTATGTGTTTTATTAATATTTAGGATGTTCGATAATCTATGTAATAAGAGTTCGATTATCTATGTAAGGTATGTGTTGTATTAATATTAAGGATGTTCGATAATCTATGTAATAAGAGTTCGATTATCGATGTAAGGTATGTGTTGTATTAATATTTAGGATGTTCGATAATCTATGTAATAAGAGTTCGATTATTTATGTAAGGTATGTGTTGTATTAATATTTAGGATGATCGATAATCTATGTAATAAGAGTTAAATTATCTATGTAAGGTATGTGTTGTATTAATATTAAGGATGTTCAATTATCTATGTAATAAGAGTTCGATTTTCTATGTAAGGTATCTGTTGTATTAATATTAAGAATGTTTGATTGCTTATGTAAGGTATGTCTTTCATACTAATGTAGTTTTCTAAAGGCATGAAGTTGTCTCTATTTGTATTGCTTGTCTTTGTTTGGATTTATGGAATTTTCTTTTGTCCAAATATATATATATATATATATATATATATATATATATATATATATATATATATATATATATATATATATATATATATATATATATATATATTTTAGATGGTAGATATATTATTTTAGTGATTGATAAAGTTGATGGAGGAAATGACAAAAGTATAAAAATTTTAAAAATATTAAAGAAAAAGTTAGTAGTAAAAATATGAAGACAACAACTATAAAAATATTATTTTAATAGTTAATAGAAAACATACGGGGATCATAAGATTCATAAGCAATATAAAAAGTTAAAACAAAGTTAGTGAAAGATACTTCTAGATCATAAGTATTATTAAAAATATTAAAATTGAAACTAATAACATTAATGTTGTCCAAAATTTGTGATATAAATCAAAAGATTTGTATGTGGTTAACAAATTAAACAATAAAAAAAGAAAAATTAGAACAACTTAGAAAGGAATAGTACTTGTACATAACTCTACACATGTGACATGAGTCATGGCTCTCCTAAAATGTGTGTAGGTAATAGGAGTATGTGTCATGGCTGCTTCCATTACCTCGATACTAGATCATGTTGTAATGATCATAATTTGGATAGTTGGATTCAAATGGAATATAGTTATATTATTCAAATCAATTTTCTATTTTTATAGGCACTCTAACTCCAATTTATAGTGTGTCAAAATTCAATATTATTATCAACCTTATAAAAATAATTTTATTAACTCCTTATTTATAATCAGGCGTAAGATAAAAAAATAAAATCCCAATCACATTCGATATTAAACCAATAACTTAGTCTAAATGAAAATATATACACTCTCGTTTAGAATTTAATTTAACAATTATATAAGCATTATAAAAATATATTAAGTAGGTAATTTACCAAAAAAGTAAATTGAAAATTAATGTAAAATTAGAGAAAAATTTTTAAAATTTACATTAAAAAATTCCGAATACTAAAAAAATCTGACATTTTTTTAAACATTTTTCATGCATTTTTTCGACGTCTAATATTAATTTATCTTTTCTAAAAAAAAAGTTAGTATAACAAGTCATCCGGTTATCTGGTTTACTATAGAAAAATATCCCCCAAACTTGGGATTATTCATGGTTAATCAATAAGTTGGATTATTTTAGGAAAATCATAAAAATGTTAGTTATTTTAAGTGATTTTTCCTATTTTTTATGGTATGCATGGTATATTATTTTTACTTATAAACAGTAACTAAAAGTTAATTGTATGCGTGAGTCCTAAATTTTCTAAATCTTATAATTTTGATTAGAATATTGATTTTTTGAAATTCTATAAATTGGAGTTTTACTTCTATAAATTTGCTAAATCATATAGTAATACTAGTGCTACATATGATCTAGTACCGAGGTATTGAAAACATCCATGACACAGACTATTATTAATTACCCTTGCACCTTTTAGAAAAGTCATGTGTAGAGTTATGTACATTATCACAACATACTTTGTGGAGCTATCATTTTAGGGTGTTTACTTTGTGGAGCTAGCATTTTAGAGTTATGGTGTGTTAATATGACAACACATGTTTGTTTTAATGAAAATAAGTAAGTATACATTGTGGAGCTAAAATGGCTTAAATGTAGAACAATGAAGAGATGGATCATGGATGATGATGACATGCACCGAGTTTTTACGAGCATGACACAGTAAATGTATCATAATCATTAAGTACTGTGATATCTATAATGTGTATTTTTTCTTGCATCTCTCTTTAAAGTTTAAGTGATCAGACCACAAATTAGATTATCTACGTAAGGTATGTGTTGAATGTATTAATATTAAGGGTGTTCCATTATTCATAAAATAAGAGTTCGATTAGCCATGTAAGGTATGTGTTGTATTAATATTTAGGATGTTCGATAATCTATGTAATAAGAGTTCGATTATCTATGTAAGGTATGTGTTGTATTAATATTAAGGATGTTCGATTATCGATGTAATAAGAGTTCGATTATCTATGTAAGGTATGTGTCGTATTAATATTTAAGATGATCGATAATCTATGTAATAAGAGTTCGATTATCTATGTAAGGTATGTGTTGTATTAATATTAAGGATGTTCGATTATCTATGTAATAAAAGTTCGATTATCTATGTAAGGTATGTGTTGTATTAATATTAAGGATGTTCAATTATCTATGTAATAAGAGTTCGATTTTCTATGTAAGGTATCTGTTGTATTAATATTAAGAATGTTTGATTGCTTATGTAAGGTATGTCTTTCATACTAATGTAGTTTTCTAAAGGCATGAAGTTGTCTCTATTTGTATTGCTTGTCTTTGTTTGGATTTATGGAATTTTCTTTTGTCCAAATATATATATATATATATATATATATATATATATATATATATATATATATATATATATATATATATATATATATATATATATATATAGATGGTAGATATATTATTTTAGTGATTGATAAAGTTGATGGAGGAAATGACAAAAGTATAAAAATTTTAAAAATATTAAAGAAAAAGTTAGTAGTAAAAATATGAAGACAACAACTATAAAAATATTATTTTAATAGTTAATAGAAAACATACGGGGATCATAAGATTCATAAGCAATATAAAAAGTTAAAACAAAGTTAGTGAAAGATACTTCTAGATCATAAGTATTATTAAAAATATTAAAATTGAAACTAATAACATTAATGTTGTCCAAAATTTGTGATATAAATCAAAAGATTTGTATGTGGTTAACAAATTAAACAATAAAAAAGAAAAATTAGAACAAGTTAGAAAGGAATAGTACTTGTACATAACTCTACACATGTGACATGAGTCATGGCTCTCCTAAAATGTGTGTAGGTAATAGGAGTATGTGTCATGGCTGCTTCCATTACCTCGATACTAGATCATGTTGTAATGATCATAATTTGGATAGTTGGATTCAAATGGAATATAGTTATATTATTCAAATCAATTTTCTATTTTTATAGGCACTCTAACTCCAATTTATAGTGTGTCAAAATTCAATATTATTATCAACCTTATAAAAATAATTTTATTAACTCCTTATTTATAATCAGGCGTAAGATAAAAAAATAAAATCCCAATCACATTCGATATTAAACCAATAACTTAGTCTAAATGAAAATATATACACTCTCGTTTAGAATTTAATTTAACAATTATATAAGCATTATAAAAATATATTAAGTAGGTAATTTACCAAAAAAGTAAATTGAAAATTAATGTAAAATTAGAGAAAAATTTTTAAAATTTACATTAAAAAATTCCGAATACTAAAAAAATCTGACATTTTTTTAAACATTTTTCATGCATTTTTTCGACGTCTAATATTAATTTATCTTTTCTAAAAAAAAAGTTAGTATAACAAGTCATCCGGTTATCTGGTTTACTATAGAAAAATATCCCCCAAACTTGGGATTATTCATGGTTAATCAATAAGTTGGATTATTTTAGGAAAATCATAAAAATGTTAGTTATTTTAAGTGATTTTTCCTATTTTTTATGGTATGCATGGTATATTATTTTTACTTATAAAGAGTAACTAAAAGTTAATTGTATGCGTGAGTCCTAAATTTTCTAAATCTTATAATTTTGATTAGAATATTGATTTTTTGAAATTCTATAAATTGGAGTTTTACTTCTATAAATTTGCTAAATCATATGGTAATACTAGTGCTACATATGATCTAGTACCGAGGTATTGAAAACATCCATGACACAGACTATTATTAATTACCCTTGCACCTTTTAGAAAAGTCATGTGTAGAGTTATGTACATTATCACAACATACTTTGTGGAGCTATCATTTTAGGGTGTTTACTTTGTGGAGCTAGCATTTTAGAGTTATGGTGTGTTAATATGACAACACATGTTTGTTTTAATGAAAATAAGTAAGTATACATTGTGGAGCTAAAATGGCTTAAATGTAGAACAATGAAGAGATGGATCATGGATGATGATGACATGCACCGAGTTTTTACGAGCATGACACAGTAAATGTATCATAATCATTAAGTACTGTGATATCTATAATGTGTATTTTTTCTTGCATCTCTCTTTAAAGTTTAAGTGATCAGACCACAAATTAGATTATCTACGTAAGGTATGTGTTGTATGTATTAATATTAAGGGTGTTCCATTATTCATAAAATAAGAGTTCGATTAGCCATGTAAGGTATGTGTTGTATTAATATTTAGGATGTTCGATAATCTATGTAATAAGAGTTCGATTATCTATGTAAGGTATGTGTTGTATTAATATTAAGGATGTTCGATTATCGATGTAATAAGAGTTCGATTATCTATGTAAGGTATGTGTCGTATTAATATTTAAGATGATCGATAATCTATGTAATAAGAGTTCGATTATCTATGTAAGGTATGTGTTGTATTAATATTAAGGATGTTCGATTATCTATGTAATAAAAGTTCGATTATCTATGTAAGGTATGTGTTGTATTAATATTAAGGATGTTTGATTATCTATGTAATAAGAGTTCGAATATCTATGTAAGGTATGTGTAATGTGTTGAATTAATGTTAAAAGGTATCTAGAAAAATGACATATAAAATTTTCTAGTTGATACACAAGAACGCATTAGTCTAACTCGAAATATTCCAAATTAAGTTCCAAAATATGACATGCATATCGATGAACTAAAATTTTCCTACCTCCATTGAATGATCCTGTAGTGTTTCTCGATTTTCTGTAATCCTCACCGCTCCCAAAATAAATTTTATGAAGACCTAATTCAAATATCGATTAGATATATTTACTGTATCTAGACTCATAAGAGTGTTTCCCTTAAAATATCAATTAAAAATTTATTATATAATATTAAAAAATAATTAGTCGATTAAATATATTAAATAACGGTTTTTACATCTTACGTTTTTAAACCGAATAATCAATTATTTAAATTAAAATAAAATATGGGGGCATTCGAAGGGTGGCCGATTCATAGGTGGGTATGGAGGAGTTTATGTAATCTCTAGCTCCCTAATTACATGATAAATGGACAATTAACAAATTAAGGCATTTATTCCTTGAATTAATTAGAGAAATTAAGCTTACATATGAGTGATTAATAGAAGAAAAATTTAGAAAAATTACTCTCAAAAATCCTTTAGAATTTCGGCCAAAAGGAGAAAAGAGAGGAAAAAGTGAGAAAAATTCTTGAGTTGGTTTTAGGTTATTCAGTTATGCTAATTCAACCTTTAGTCATTAAAAGTAAAATAATTAATAAAGAATGAAAAAGTAATATTAAAAATAAAAAGAAAAACATTACAAAAAATAATTAAATTAAAAAAAATAAAATATAAATTTAATAAAAATTTTAGAAACATTTAAAAAAATAATAAAAGAAGTAAAAACGAATATATTTAAAAAAAAATTTAAAAACAACAAAAAAAGTAATAAATTAAAATGATATAAAGAAATAAAAAATAATAATAAAAAAGAGTAAAAAAATAAATAAAATAATAATAATAATAATATTCGGTCCATTCACCCAAGCTCTTGGAAGGTCTCTCGCTTCATGAGAAACATTTCTATATCTTTAATTTGTAGCCTTATTTATCAGATATGACGAACTAGGAATGAGTGCGTCTGGCATGCTCGTGTTATTTCTCCGGCCTTACTAGTCAAGAATGTTAAACTAGTTATTAAGTTTCGGATGTTGAGTCTGTATCCGAATTCTCCTCATATGAGCTTCGCTTGGTGTAAAAGGCTTTTAGATGTATAATCTCGGCCTTTTCTTGAGTGTTGCTTTTGTCTTTGAATATCGCTTTGTATAGGAATTTGTCTTGATGCCCTTCTAAGTCTCTTCTCTCCTTTATGCATGAGAGGTACTACCTCTATTTATACATGAGATTAGGACTAAAAATAAGGAAACAAAATAACCTTAATATTCTAAATATTAAAAAAGATTTTAACTTCTTAAATCATAATATTCTAAAACAATATCTTTAATTTATTCTCATATTTATTTTATTCTGCATTCTATTTTCTTACAATTAGGTGTTGAATGGATTTAGTGTATACTAGAGGTGTTCAACGGGCCGGGTCGGGGCGGGGCGGGTCAAAATTTAAATGGGTCGGGCAGGGTCGTTCATGCCAAATGTTAAACGGGGCGGGGTGGGTCAAAGCCCGTTTAAATACGATCCACTTTAACCCGATTTTTAAAAGTCCTTAAAATAGTTTTTTTTATTACTTCTATAATTTATAGCCCTTTGGGTCAATTTAACTATGTATATAATATCATATAAAAATCTAAAAAAAAAGTGATAAAATATTTTTTTCAACCAATTCATATCAATATCCAACCCGGCCCGGCCCGACCCTTTACACAAAGGCCCGTTATTGACCCGACCCACTAATAACCCGTTAAAATATGACCCGACTCTTGACCCGTTGGGTTGACCCGCCCCGTTGAACAAATCTAGTGTACACTAAATTTTCGTGCACCAACCTTAAACTTAGGGAGTATGGGTTGAAAAATGTGAGTCAGAGGAGGGGAGAGTGAAGAGTAGGGATGGTCACAGGTCCAGGACTATGTTGGACCCTGTTAGACCCGCCCCGGACTCGCCCCTTTTTTAAGGATCTGGGTCTTATTTTTTGAGATCTATCGGAACTGAATCTAAAAAATAATTGGCGGGTCCGGGTCCAAGTTTCGCACCCTGAACCCGCCCCTTAGACCCTTATAAATATTAAATTGTCTATTTCTATATGTCTTCAACGTATAACTTCTGCACCCAACACTTACTTTCTTTTCATATAATCATAATATATATAAATAATATATATGCTACTTGCTAAGTTATAACCCAATTACCCTTATTTCATGGACTCGAACTAGTGTTTATAATAGAATTTAAGCGTATATGGATGACGTTATGCGACTTTAGATGTTAAATTAGTATTAAATATTTGTAAAATACGATAATAACTCTCTTACAAATATACGAAAAATATAATGACTTATAAATGGTTTAAATTTGACATATCAAAGAGACTTTTTTAAAGACCCATTAAGGACCCTAGACCCATCAGATTCGGAGGGTCTGGGTCTGAAAGTTTTGAACCCTATTGGTTAAATATTAGACCCATCTAATGAGAAAAACTATTAGAACTGGTGCAAATTATTTTATTATTCACTAAACATATATTAACTTAATATATTTTTATGATGCTTATATAATTGTTAAAGAAATTCTAGACAAGAATCTATATTTTCATTTAGGCTAACTATTGGTTTAATATTAGAAGTGAATAGGATTTTATTTTTTTTATCTTATGTTCATTTATATGATTTTGGCCAATTAAGAGTTACTAAAATTATTTTTATTAGTTTGATCATAATATTTGTTTTGATACTCTATAAATTGGAGTTAAAGTGCTTGTGAAAATAGAAAATGGATTTGAATAATATAAATAGATTCCATTTGAATCCAACTATCCAAGTTATGATCATTACAATGTGATCTAGTACCAAGGTAACGGAAGCAACCATGAAACATACTCCTATTACCTACACAATTTTTAGAAGAGTCATGTCACATGTGTAGAGTTATGTATAATGTACTAATAATCCCTTTCTAAGTTGTATTCATTGATATTATTTATTGTTTAATTTCTTAATTACATAAAAAAAAATTTGCTATGTGTCATTTTAGACTAATATGAGGTAGGACATTTTTTATATTAAGAAAAATTATAAGAAATTGCCTAATTTATAGGTCTATTTGCAAAAAACTGCCTTAATTCACTACAACATAATTTGCTTTAAGTGGGATATATTTAGCGACATTTAATTTAAAATTAATGTAAAATTAGAGAAAAATTAAAATTTACATAAAAAATCTGAAATTTTTTAAAACATTTTTCATGAAGATTTTCGATGTCTAATATTAAGTTATCTTTTGTTTTTTTTAAAATAAAAACTAAGTATAGCAAGTCATCCAGTTATCAGGTTTACTATAGAAAAATATCGTTCAAAGTTGGGATAATTCATGGTTAATCAATAGGTAGGATTATTGTAGGAAAATTATAAAGTTGGGATAATTCTTTATCGTATGCATGGTATATTATTTTCACTTATAAAGAGTAACTAAAAGTTAATTGTATGCGTGAATCCTAAATTTTCTCATCATCATTATATCCAGTATATCCCGCTCATGAACAGGTTATGGTCAGGGTCTGGGGAGGGAAGATTGACAGCCCGTTTGGTAATGGGTAATAAATGGTGTGAATTAAAATGAAAAGTTAGTGTAATTTTGGTAGAAATATCTCTGGACAAATTTAATGGCATGTTAAATTGCTAATTAATATCTCATTTTCTTCACCAATTAAAATTAATTCCAATGGATTATCATTTGAAAATGTGGTATTGAACTATTGATGGTAATGATTAGTTGGGAACACAATTTTTTGTTATGATCGAACTTTCATTACCATGGAAATTACATGACATATATCATAAAAATTTTAACAATCATGAAATTCTATTACAATTAATTAATATCAATAACCAAATAGACTGTTAAAGCGATGAAGCTCCACAATGTACGCATACTTTTTCCATTGATCAAAACAAACATGTGTTGTTACATTAACATACCATAACTCTAAAATGCAAGCTCCGCGATGTAAACATAAGTGATCTTCCATTGTAATTTGTAATCATTAAAGCAGCTAATGTGTTACTACAATTGTGCGTAGTACATATGCCTTCTTTTAGGAGTATGGCTAATAGGACTAGGCTTATATGTAACAAGCATTAAAGCATGCGGGGATCATAAGCAATATTTTAGATAGAGGAAATGCCAGAAGTATAAGAATTTTAAAAATATTAAATTACTCCTCTCAAAAAAAATATTAAATTACAAAAATAAAGAAAAAATATTTTTGATGGTAGATATATTATTTTAGTGATTGATAAAGTTGATGGAGGAAATGACAAAAGTATAAAAATTTTAAAAATATTAAATAAAAAATTAGTAGTAAAAATATGAAGACAAGAACTATAAAAATAATATTTTAATAGTTAATAGAAAACATACGGGATTCATAAGATTCAAAAGCAATATAAAAAGTTAAAACAAAGTTAGTGAAAGATATTTGTAGATCATAAGTATTATTAAAAATATTAAAATTGAAACTAATAACATTAATGTCGTCCAAAATTTGTGATATAAATCAAAAGATTTGTATGTGGTTAACAAATTAAACAATAAAAAATGAAAAATTAGAACAACTTAGAAAGGAATAGTACTTGTACATAACTCTACACATGTGACATGAGTCATGACTCTTCTAAAAGGTGTGTAGGTAATAGGAGTATGTGTCATGGCTGTTTCCATTACCTCGATACTAGATCATGTTGTAATGATCATAACTTGGATAGTTGGATTCAAATGGAATTTAGTTATATTATTCAAATCGATTTTCTATTTTTATAAGCACTCTAACTCCAATTTATAGTGTGTCAAAATCAATATTATGATCAACCTTATAAAAATAATTTTATTAACTCTTTATTTATAATTAGGCGTAAGATAAAAAAATAAAATTCCAATCACGTTCGATATTAAACCAATAAGTTAGTCTAAATGAAAATATACACTCTCGTTTAGAATTTAATTTAACAATTATATAAGCATTATAAAAATATATTAAGTAGGTAATTTAACACTATATATATATATATATATATATATATATATATATATATATATATATATATATATATATATATATATATATATATATATATATATGCTTGTAAATAATAAAATAATTTGCACCAGTTTTAATTGTTTTTCTCGTTAGACTGAAAAAGGTAAAGATAAAAACCAAAAAAATAATTAATGGAAGAAAAAAAAATTAAGAGGATTCACAAATTCTCAACTAAGACGGTTTAATTTCAACATGAGACATTATTTTTAAATTAGACTAAATAGTATAACTAAATTCATTAAATCATCTATTTTAGTTGTATTATCTTTTAAATGACATTTTAAACGGTAAGACGGTCTCGATCATACCAGAGTATTTATGAGTACGATTTAGAATTCAAGTAGCCAATCTCTTTTCTTTAAAAAAAAAAAAAGAAATAAAAGTAGCCCATCACTAATTATAATGTATATATAGAGTGGGGGTGATTTCTTGTTATTTAAGCTGCTTCTCTCCTAATTTAATTTCAGAAAATAAAAAAAGATGGCTAATCAAATAGCAATGTTGATGTTTATAATCTCGATGATTTGTGTGGTGGAATGTGTAGAAATAAGTCTAAACCCGGTGTCCTCTCCAGAATCTGATGTAAGTAGCAATCCCAATCCCTCTTTAGATTCCCCATTATCATGCTTTGCAAAACTAAGCTATGATTGTGCTTTCAATATTATCGGAAACGATATGTTGTTTACTACACATATGAATGTGAAATGCTGCCAACAATTGATTGAAATGGGACAAAACTGTTATAATATGATTCTAAAAGACATGATGGAGGAATTCCATAACCAAAAGGCCATTCAAATGTTGGAAAGGAGTGAGCACCTATGGAGTCTTTGTGTAGCTTCAATCTCTGGTTTGGGTACATCAATGGAGTCAGATCTTACGACATCACCGTCCATTGATGTTGGTGATGAGAAAAGGCTAGGAGCTATTGTGAATTGGATTGGAATAATTGCCTGGGAAATGTATCATAATCATTAAGTACTGTGATATCTATAATGTATCATAATCAATGGTGCCAAGTGATCAGACCACAAATTAGATTATCTATGTAAGGTATGTGTTGTATTAATATTTAGGATGATCGATAATCTATGTAATAAGAGTTCGATTATCTATGTAAGGTATGTGTTGTATTAATATTAAGGATGTTCGATTATCTATGTAATAAGAGTTCGATTATCTATGTAAGGTTATGTGTTGTATTAATATTAAGGATGTTCGATTATCTATGTAAGGTATGTGTTGTATTAATATTAAGGATGTTCGGTTATCTATGTAAGGTATGTGTTGTATTAATAAAAAAGGATGTTCGATTATCTATGTAATAAGAGTTCGATTATCTATGTAAGGTTATGTGTTGTATTAATATTTAGGATGTTCAATAATCTATGAAATAAGAGTTCGATTATCTATGTAAGGTATGTGATGTATTAATATTTAGGATGATCGATAATCTATGTAATAAGAGTTCGATTATCTATGTAAGGTATGTGTTGTATTAATATTAAGGATGTTCGATTATCTATGTAATAAGAGTTGGAAAATCTATTTAAGGTATCTGTTGTATTAATATTAAGGATGTTTGATTATTTATGTAAGGTATGTCTTTCATACTAATGTAGTTTTCTAAAGGCATGAAGTTGTCTCTATTTGTATTGCTTGTCTTTGTTTGGATTTATGGAATTTTCTTTTGTCCATATATATATATATATATATATATATATATATATATATATATATATATATATATATATATATATATATATATATATATATATATATATATATATATATATATATATATATTTTAGATGGTAGATATATTATTTTAGTGATTGATAAAGTTGATTTGGAGGAAATGACAAAAGTATAAAAATTTTAAAAATATTAAATAAAAAGTTAGTAGTAAAAATATGAAGACAACAACTATATAAATATTATTTTAATAGTTAATAGAAAACATATAGGGATCATAAGCAATATAAAATAGTAAAACAAAATTAGTGAAAGATATTTGTAGACTATAAGTATTATTAAAAATATTAAAATTATAACTAATAACATTAATGTCGTCTAAAATTTCTGATATAAATCAAAAGATTTGTATGTGGTTAAGAAAGTAAACAATAAAAAAAGAAAAATTAGAACAACTTAGAAAGGAATAGTACTTGTACATAACTCTACACATGTGACATGAGTCATGACTCTTCTAAAAGGTGTGTAGGTAATAGGAGTATGTGTCATGGCTGCTTCCATTACCTCGATACTAGATCATGTTGTAATGATCATAACATGGATAGTTGGATTCAAATGGAATATAGTTATATTATTCAAATCAATTTTCTTTTTTTATAGGCACTCTATTTCCAATTTATAGTGTGTCAAAATTCAATATTATGATCAACCTTATAAAAATAATTTTATTAACTCTTTATTTATAATCAAGCGTAAGATAAAAAAATAAAATCCCAATCACATTCGATATTAAACCAATAAGTTAGTGTAAATGAAAATATACACTCTCGTTTAGAATTTAATTTAACAATTATATAAGCATTATAAAAATATATTAAGTAGGTAATTACCAAAAAAGTAAATTGAAAATTAATGTAAAATTAGAAAAAAAATTTTAAAATTTACATTAAAAAATTCCGAATACTAAAAGAATCTGACATTTTTTTAAACATTTTTCATGCATTTTTTCGACGTCTAATATTAATTTATCTTTTTTTAAAAAAATTTATTTAGTATAACAAGTCATCCGGTTATCTGGTTTACTATAGAAAAATATCCCCCAAACTTGGGATTATTCATGGTTAATCAATAGGTTGGATTATTTTAGGAAAATCATAAAAATGTTAGTTATTTTAAGTGATTTTTCCTATTTTTTTATGGTATGCATGGTATATTATTTTGACTTATAAAGAGTAACTAAAAGTTAATTGTATGCGTGAGTCCTAAATTTTCTAAATCTTATAATTTTGATTAGAATATTGATTTTTGAAATTCTATAAATTGGAGTTTTACTTCTATAAATTTGCTAAAATCATATGGTAATACTAGTGCTACATATGATCTAGTACCGAGTTATTGAAAACATCCATGACACAGACTATTATTAATTACCCTTGAACCTTTTAGATTAGTCATGTGTAGAGTTATGTACATTATAAGAACATGCTTTGTGGAGCTATGATTTTAGGGTGTTTACTTTGTGGAGCTAGCATTTTAGAGTTATGGTGTGTTAATGTGACAACACATGTTTGTTTTAATGAAAATAAGTAAGTATACATTGTGGAGCTAAAATGGCTTAAATGTAGAACAATGAAGAGATGGATCATGGATGATAATGACATGCACCGAGTTTTTATGAGCATGACACAGTAAATGTATCATAATCATTAAGTACTGTGATATCTATAATGTGTATTTTCTCTTGCATCTCTCTTTAAAGTTTAAGTGATCAGACCACAAATTAGATTATCTACGTAAGGTATGTGTTGTATGTATTAATATTAAGGGTGTTCCATTATTCATAAAATAAGAGTTCGATTAGCCATGTAAGGTATGTGTTGTATTAATATTTAGGATGTTCGATAATCTATGTAATAAGAGTTCGATTATCTATGTAAGGTATGTGTTGTATTAATATTAAGGATGTTCGATTATCTATGTAATAAGAGTTTGATTATCTATGTAAGGTATGTGTTGTATTAATATTTAAGATGATCGATAATCTATGTAATAAGAGTTCGATTATCTATGTAAGGTATGTGTTGTATTAATATTAAGGATGTTCGATTATCTATGTAATAAAGTTCGATTATCTATGTAAGGTATGTGTTGTATTAATATTAAGGATGTTTGATTATCTATGTAATATGAGTTCGAATATCTACGTAAGGTATGTGTAATGTGTTGAATTAATGTTAAAAGGTATCTAGAAAAATGACATATAATATTTTTTTAGTTGATACACAAGTACGCATTAGTCTAACTCGAAATATTCCAATTAAGTTCAACAGTACGATAAAAAGAGATAAACTTAGAAAAACCTTAAAGTAAAATTATGACATGCATATCGATGAACTAAAATTTTCCTACCTCCATTGAATGATCCTATAGTGTTTCTCGATTTTCTGTAATCCTCACCGCTCCCAAAATAAATTTTATGAAGACCTAATTCAAATATCGATTAGATATATTTACTGTATCTAGACACATAAGAGTGTTTCCCTTAAAAAATCAATTAAAAATTTATTACATAATTTTAAAAAATAATTAGTCGATTAAATATATTAAATAATTGTTCAAGTATATTTTTATTGTGCGTTTATTTCGTTGCGTAACAAGTTTATCGCGTAACAATTTATAGCATAACGGTTTTTACATCTTACGTTTTTAAACCGAATAATCAATTAGTTAAATTAAAATAAAATATGGGGGCATTCGAAGGGTGGCCGATTCATAGGTGGGTATCGAGGAGTTCATGTAATCTCTAGCTCCCTAATTACATGATAAATGGACAATTAACAAATTAAGGCATTTATTCCTTGAATTAATTAGAGAAATTAAGCTTTCATATGAGTGATTAATAGAAGAAAAATTTAGAAAAATTACTCTCAAAAAGCCTTTAGAATTTCGGCCAAAAGGAGAAAAGAGAGGAAATGTGAGAAAAATTCTTGAGTTGGTTTTAGGTTATTCACTTGTGCTAATTCAACCTTTAGTCCTTAAAAGTAAAATAATTAATAAACAATGAAAGTAATATTAAAAATAAAAAGAAAAACATTACAAAATAATTAAATTAAAAAAACTAAAATATAAATTTAATAAAAATTTTAGAAAAATTAAAAAAAATAATAAAAGAAGTAAAAACGAATATATTTAAAAAAAATTAAAAAATAATAAAAAAGAAATAAATTAAAATTATATAAAGAAATAAAAAATAATAATAAAATAGAGTAAAAAATAAATAAAATAATATTAATAATAATATTCGGTCCATTCACCCAAGCTCTTGGAAGGTCTCTCGCTTCATGAGAAACATTTCTATATCTTTAATTTGTAGCCTTATTTATCAGATATGACGAACTAGGAATGAGTGCATCTGGCATGCTCGTGTTATTTCTCCGGCCTTACTAGTCAAGAATGTTAAACTTGTTATTAGGTTTCGGATGTTGAGTCTGTATCCGGATTCTCCTCATATGAGCTCCGCTTGGTGTAAAAGGCTTTTAGATGTATAATCTCGGCCTTTTCTTGAGTGTTGCTTTGTGTTTGAATATCGCTTTGTATAGGGATTTGTCTTGATGCCCTTCTAAGTCTCTTCTCTCCTTTATGCATGAGAGGTACTACCTCTATTTATATATGAGATTAGGACTAAAAATAAGGAAACAAAATAACCTTAATATTCTAAATATTAAAAAAGATCTTAACTTCTTAAATCATAATATTCTAAAACAATATCTTTAACTTATTCTCATATTTATTTTATTCTGCATTCTATTTTCTTACAATTAGGTGTTGAATGGATTTAGTGTATACTAGAGGTGTTCAAGTATATGTTTATTGTCCGTTTATTTCGTTGCGTAACAACTTTATCGCGTAACAAATTTATAGCATAACGGTTTTTACATCTTACGTTTTTAAACGAATAATCAATTATTTAAATTAAAATAAAATATGGGGGCATTCGAAGGGTGGCCGATTCATAGGTGGGTATGGAGGAGTTCATGTAATCTCTAGCTCCCTAATTATATGATAAATGGACAATTAACAAATTAAGGCATTTATTCCTTGAATTAATTAGAGAAATTAAGCTTACATATGAGTGATTAATAGAAGAAAAATTTAGAAAAATTACTCTCAATAAGCCTTGAGAATTTCGGCCAAAAGGAGAAAAGAGAGGAAAAAGTGAGAAAAATTCTTGAGTTGGTTTTAGGTTATTCACTTGTGCTAATTCAACCTTTAGTCCTTAAAATTAAATAATTAATGAACAATGAAAAAGTAATCTTAAAAATAAAAAGAAAAACATTACAAAAAATAATTAAATTAAAAAAACTAAGTATAAATTTAATAAAAATTTTAGAAAATTTAAAAAAATAATAAAAGAAGTATAAACGAATATATTTCAAAAAGTCATAAATTAAAATTATATAAAGAAATAAATAATAATAAAAAAGAGTAAAAAATAAATAAAATAATAATAATAATATTCGGTCCATTCACCCAAGCTCTTGGAAGGTCTCTGGCTTCATGAGAAACATTTCTATATCTTTAATTTGTAGCCTTATTTATCAGATATGACGAACTAGGAATGAGTGCGTCTGGCATGCTCGTGTTATTTCTTCGTCCTTACTAGTCAAGAATGTTAAACTTGTTATTAAGTTTCGGATGTTGAGTCTGTATCCGAATTCTCCTCATATGAGCTCCGCTTGGTGTAAAGGCTTTTAGATGTATAATCTCGGCTTTTCTTGAGTGTTGCTTTGTCTTTGAATATCGCTTGGTATAGGGCTTTGTCTTGATGCCCTTCTAAGTCTCTTCTCTCCTTTATGCATGAGAGGTACTACCTCTATTTATACATGAGATTAGGACTAAAAATAAGGAAACAAAATAACCTTAATATTCTAAATATTAAAAGATCTTAACTTCTTAAATCATAATATCTAAAAAAATATCTTTAATTTTTTCTCATATTTATTTTATTCTGCATTCTATTTTCTTACAATTAGGTGTTGAATGGATTTAGTGTATACTAGAGGTGTTCAACGGGCCGGGTCGGGGCGGGGCGGGTCAAAATTTAAATGGTCGGGCAGGGTCGTTCATGCCAATGTTAAACGGGGCGGGGTGGGTCAAAGCGCCTTTAAATACGATCCACTTTAACCGTTTTTTAAAGTCCTTAAAATAGTTTTTTTATTACTTCTATAATTTATAGCCCTTTGGGTCATTTAACTATGTATATAATATCATATAAAATCTTAAAAAAAAAAGTGATAAAATATTTTTTTCAACCAATACATATAAATATCCAACCCGCCCGGCCCGACCCATTACACAAAGGCCCCGTTATTGACCCCCACTAAATAACCGTTAAAAATGTGACCGACTCTTGACCCGTTGGTTGACCCGCCCCGTTGAACAAATCTAGTGTACACTAAATTTTCGTGCACCAACCTTAAACTTAGGGAGTATGGGTTGAAAAATGTGAGTCAGTGGAGGGGAGAGTGAAGAGTAGGGATGGTCCACAGGTCCAGGATTATGTTGGACCCTGTTAGACCCGCCCCGGACTCGCCCCTTTTTTAAGGGTCTGGTCTTATTTTTTGAGATCTATCGGATCTTGGTCGGATCTGAATCTAAAAATAATTGGCGGTCCCGGGTCCAAGATTCGCACCCTAAACTCGCCCCTTAGACCTTATAAATATTAAATTGTCCATTTCTATATGTCTTCAAAGTATAAATTCTGCCCAACACTTACTTTCTTTTCATATAATCATAATATATATAAATAATATAATGCTGCTACTTGCTAAGTCCTAACCAATTACCCTTATTTTATGGACTCGAACTAGTGTTTATAATAGAATTTAAGCGTATATGGATGACGCTATGCGACTTTAGATGTTAAATAGTATTAAATATTTGTAAAATACGAATAATAACTCTCTTACAAATATACGAAAAATATAATGACTTATAAATGGTTTAAATTTGACAAATCAAAGAGACTTTTTTAAAGACCCATTAAGGACCTCTAGACCCATCAGATTCGGAGGGTCTGGGTCTGAAAGTTTTGAACCCTAAGGGTCT
>JPXE02000108.1:0-56911 GCA_000753965.2 Amaranthus hypochondriacus | reverse complement strand
GTCTTGACCCATGTTCAAAACTAACCACAACTCTAAATTTGATAGGCTACAACTCACTTTATGAATAATTTGAATATTTATCTATAAATGCTGTAATATTCATAGAACAATAATTTTTTTGAAGTTTACTCATGACCAAACCTAACCCCAGCTCTAAAGATGATAGGCTACATTTCATTTATAAATAAATTTGAATGTTAGTCTATATTGTTGTAATATTTATAGAACAAATAATTTTTTCAAGTTGATTCATAAGATTATAAATGAATGCTATTTTCAAAGTATGAAAGTTTTGATAACAAAGATCATTGTTGCGGATTTTAAAATTGAGAAAGTATCAACTTGATTGATGGACTAGCTGTAAATATAATTTACTCTAAATGCTATTAGCATTATCTGTGTAGGATTCACTAAGTGACATGATGCAATGTTGTCCAATATGAAATCCTGTATCCATACTAGGATTTTCAAATTAAATGATAGCATTGACATGAATACAATCAATTTTCAAGTCTATAGGTCGGAATTTTTCACTTTGTATGTTGGATTTTTGAAATACATCTAGAATTTCATTAGATTCTTTATGAAGCAGATATGACCTTAGAATATTGTTTACAGTTACTTTTTTGATTAAACAGGATATTCATATATAATACTAGTATTTGAAGTCTTACTCTGATTTTGGCACAGTCTCAATCATCATGGTAATTACAGAACTTTGCCGTCTCCGGGCGCGTTTTAAACTAATTATCCTACATATTTGCCCTTTTTATGCTTTTTGGATACATGCATCTTGACTGACATCTGTATTTTAAAAGAATTTTAGGATTCCTTATGTGCTTTGCTTCATCAATCAGTACTGGCTTTTTAGTGATTCAAGAACCTTAGTTGTCTTACTTTTAGTTTACCTCCAACTTAAACCCTAATGTGCCAAATTTCATTAGAAGAGACATGCGTCGAGTTTAAATCTTGGAAGAATTACCACATTGTGAAGGTTCTGAGCCTTTGGATCATTTGTAAAAGTGGCATCTGAGATTTGAAATCCTATTAGTTCTTACTGCTTGTCTCTTGAAAAAATTAGCCATGATTAATGGTTATGGCTTGGTTAATTGGATTGTTTAGTCTTTGGGAAAATTAATACTTGTCTATAGACTTGGACCTTGTTAAATTTCCTACATGATCTTGGTAAAGTTTGGCCAGACTATAATAAAAAACCGAACACCATTATCTTTAAGAAGAAAGTAGGTTTTGCCAGAGTTTTACTGGACCTTTTATGCTAGAAAATTCTGTAGCTGTTATAAGTGAAATTTCTTAAAAGTATGTACGGAGCGACGAAGTCACAACTTACAATTACACTATCTTGACTGCGTTCTTTTATTTAATTATACAGTCCAGATATCTTGAGTACCTTGTCGCTTGTTAAAGCCAGTACGCAATAATAGTATATTTCTGACAGTCTCTCACTTCATTTGTTTTGGTTTGTGTGGCCGGCAACACTATTTTGAGATTAAGGATTTGGCATGTTACAAATTAGATGGAATTGGAGCCTACATTGTATAAAAGGCCTATGTTTCTGATAGATGCCTTAATTCTGTGCGTGCCTGCATATGAATGTTAGCAACTGTCGAAGAAAAACAACAATGCTAAAACCTTAATTTCAAGTTTCTGACTTTAGCAACTGTCCATAAGTTTGTTACATATCTCCCAAAAGCTCTCACAAGTCACATGGGGAACTTAAATGTTGCATACTCATTGGTACGGAGAGATGAGTTCAATGCTAATAGGGTGTATTTCCAAAATTTTATGCAGTTATCAGAGTTGGTGAGTGTGGATGCTTCAGTACATGGATGAATCTAGTTTCAGATTTTACGCTGAAATCTCTGCAGTCTTGGAAGGTTAATGGCAATTTTAGATTTTTTTGGAAGTCTGATGCATGAAGCTTTATTCTTTCTTTCTCTGCATTGCGCAAACAATGCAAGTTGTATAAAAATGTTTGAATATCTTTTCAGTGGACAAGCAGCAGCATTTACTATCTTCTAGGACTCTTTTCCAAAATGATTACTACTTTACCATATTCAAAGGAATCGGCTGAAAATTACATTTAAATGAATTTGTGCCGAAGATTTTGGAAGATTTATTCTTCACGATTTGACTCAATACAGGTAAAAAATTATGTTTTTGAACAGCTTTCGATTCATTTGTTTCTTATTTCTTCTGTGACTAAGTATCACTAACATTGTTTGAACAGGCTGGGTCCTCTGATGATCTTTCGGAAGATCCTCTCGATAATGTTGAGCTAATGCAGGATCAGCTTGATTTCTTTCCATATCTATTCAGATTTCAGGTTTGACCTAGAGCTTATGAAGAGTATGTGTTGTATTTGCCTAGTTCAGTGACATTGACCTTTGACCAGAAATTATGCAAATTAATGTTCTTTTCTCACTTTGGGCTCATAGGTGGAGGGGAGATGTTGGTATCTATGTTACTTAGACTCAGGTACTGATGTCGGATACTGGTACGTGTCCAGCGAATACGTCTAAATATTCAAACTTGCGCCTACATACCAATATCCGAACATCAAAGATCGAACACGGGTACGTGAAGCAAAATGAAGAGTCCGAGTAACATAGGTGGGTATAAGAATAAAGGTCAAACCTTAACCTCAAAATCCAATGCCTGATCATTGTAGCTTTTTTCTGCTTAAATTTTATTTGGGGTGGTGGGGGGTGGGGTTTGCTATGCTGATTGTAATTGTCATTGGTAATAAATTATTTTCTTCTTCATTGCAGTATGGGAGCTGCAGTACCTACTTAGCAAACATTATGGACCTACTCTTACAGGAATACATGGTATATAGTAGCCTTATAGTTATGACTCTAAATATTGGAACTAAACATGAGTGGTTAATGATTGATGTGTTGTGATATAGGAGGGTACGAAAGTCCAGGATTATGTTTCTAGTAGCAACATTGCAATTGTGGAGACCAAACTAGCTTGGATGGTTTATATAGTGGGCGCCATTATGAGAGTAAAAATTACTCTGGGTATGGATTTCATCGTTGTCATTATTGCGTTTGAAATTTTCAATAATAACATAGAACTAGTATGGATTCTTCTTTTTTTCTTGCAGTGGCGAACCAAATGAAGTTATCGACGCAGAACTTTCAGCACGTGTGTTGCAGCTGATAAATTTCATGGACGCTGAATCATATGTCCAGGTATCCTGACTGGATATTATGATTTATAACTTTTGTTATATTTTATTTAAACCTAAGCTCTGGTGGTGAGGTTTTGAGGGCTCCTTAGAAAATGTTCACTTGTTATATTTTAATCTCCCTTCAGTATTCTTGATGGTTATCCGTACTATTAGCATGGCTTGACAATTTCTACTTCACAGATCATAAAATTTAAGATCTACGCTCTTTACCGATATTGCCGCAAAATTTTATCTTCGATCACTCAAAATTCCACTCATTTCAATCAATTCCATCTTCTTTTCTTATTCTCCTACCTTAAATAAAATCAAATATAAGGCAAAAAGAGATAATCTAGAAAACCACAATTTGGGAATGAAATAGTTACCAAAGAACGGATAGAAAGTGATGAGGAGAAATGGAAGAAGAGAATAATTAGGGGAAGAGTGCGACATTCTCATGGAATTCTTAGGGAAAGAGAAAGGAAAAGATATAATCAAATCACTTCTATTATTTAGAATTTGAAACCATACTAATGGTAATTGTTATCCTAAAGTGACGAAGGTCTTGGTTTTGTTACCGGAGGATGGAGTGGAAACAAACTAATGGTAATTGTTATCCTGAAGTAATTGTAATATACTAGAAGTTATCTAAGCGACAAACCAAACACTTGTAATGGTAATGTTTTTTTTTATTCGTTTCCATTCCATCAAATCTCGATACCAAATACCTCCAAAGTGCTTATTGATTTGCCTACATTTTTTAGAGATACAGTGAACTCAGCAGGCAGAGGCTTGAACTTGCAGTTCTCAGTTTCTTTCAAAGCTTTCGGTTACTTATATTGGAGATGAGGCAATGCAAGCCTCTAAGGCAAGTTCATTCATTGAAGCAATTTCATTATTGGGTTATATATTATATGATACCAGGATTAAATCCAGTGCCTTTGGTTTTTTCTGTTACGGCAGTTGTATCTTCGATTGTCTGAACTCCTTGCCTGCATGGCCATCTGATGGTTTTGGATGTCATTGTTCAGAAAATTGCCAAGAATTTGAAGTTTTGTTCAGAGGTAACAAGATTAGTTTTTTTTTGCTTCGATACACGAACCACAACTCTTTTAAGATTTTTGAGTATGATCATTAATTGAATGAGGAATGAAAATCAGAGGAATGACTACTACTTTATTAGCTCGATGCCAGTTTTATTGTCAAAATTCATCTTATTTTAGGATCTTTCTTCTTTTTGCAGAGTGATGACATTTTGGATCAAACACTAGCTCTATTCTTGGAGATGGCATCTGGTTTGTTTTATACTTAATGAAATTTACATTAACTTTGTCTGATTTCTTCCTTTAACACGATTCTGGTACAATTACATATCAATTTTTATTCAGGTATTCGACTGGAAAGACTCTTCTAAAGCTGGATGCTATTAAGTATTTAAAAGCAAATCACAGTGTAAGTAGAATTTCATAGTTTCTCCTTCTCAATTTCATATACAAACCATAAGATATGGATAGTCCAAATCACACTAAGGTAATAGGGATCCTAGAGCCTGGGCTACCCAGGTGTGGGGACTGATCGGGTGCAGCATAGTGCAAAAATTCGATTTCAGTCACGGTCGCAGGAACGATCGCAAAACGGATTTTACGGTCACTACGGCCTATATTTCAGTCACGGTGAACTCAAAAACATTTAGGATACATTCGTAATACGTTGATGAGGCCTTGTTTTTGCAGTGTGTGTGTCATAATGTAAGGTGCAATTTTTAAAATGAAAAACTTTGTAAACATTGAATCAATGCAGCAATTTCAATTTGCACACCTTTTAGTGCTCCTTTGTTACACCTCATCCAAAATACTTAACCCAAGCAAATCCTATTTCCTAAGCACTTGGGAAAACTTGCTTTTGTTTCAGTGCCTAGCCGCACTTCAGTTGGTCCTTTGGATGCATTGGTGGCTGCTTGTTATTATCAGTGAGTTGATGGATGTATTTTTTATTGGTCTATCAGAAGGAGAATTTTCTTTCCTGAAAGACCACAGTTCTCGTAGAAGAACCACTTTCTATTACACTATTGGCTCATTGGTGTTCTCAGAAGATAGCATTGTCAAATTTAAGCAAACGATGGAGCCTTTTCAGCAGGTATGTGTTAAGTGTTGACCATTTACTTAATTTTAATCTAACGGCCTGTTTGGTAATCGGTGCTAAATGGTGGGAATGGTAATAAAAAATTAGTGTAATTTTGTAGGAATATCTCTTGACAAGTTTAATGGTCATGGTTATACTCCAACAATATCACTATCTTCACAAAATTCATTTCAATGTATTACCATTTAAACATGTGGTATTACTTATTAGGTGGTAATGGAAAACTGTGAAGAAAAAAACTTTTTTTTTATGATCAGACTTTCATTATCAAGGGAATGACATGATAAATATCGTGAAAATTTACACTACAAATCACTCCCATTCCCACCCTTTAATACCAACCACCAAACGGGCGTAAATGTACTTAAAATTCAAGTGTTGCTGCGTTGGAAAAGCCTCTTCTATTTTTTCAAGCTAGTTAGTTGTAACTCCATCGTTTCTTAGTTGCAAATTTGCAAAGTTTCTCGTAAAAAGTTTCCACATAAAAAGGAGAAACATTGTGATAAAGAAAAACAAAAGAAGTATATGATTTGTTCTTCCTCCGACGTATTGCCTTATATGGTTAAGAATTCCGTCGCAACTTCATTTTTGTTTTGTGATTGTGGAATTTTTTCTCGTGAAGTCTTATAGATTTTCCTTGGTGTTTTAGGTTTTGTCAACCTTGAATCCATTCCTGAACCAATATTTCGGGATGAAACTGTAAAATGTGCTTTCATGGGGCTCATGCGTGATCTCAGAGGGATTACAATGGCCTCACACAGGTTTATAGGCTTATTTTTATTCATATAATTTATGACAGTGATTAATTTTAGTGTGTGCTCTTTGCTCTCTTCAGAAATTCACAAACCCCTTGTTACCTTTTTCATTAAAAAGTCATATGGATTTCTTTTTGATTGGTTATATCCTTCACATATGCCTGTACTTCTGAAAGCTATGGCTACTTGGGTTGATAGTCCAGAGGTACACTGTCTATTCTCATGACAAGAATTTAATTACTGGTGTATTTACAATAGATGATGTGGGTTATTACGAAATATCTTGTTGAGTAAAAAATTTGCCGATTGAAGATTCAAGATTCAGATCCAAATGTGTTAGATGAGTGGAGTTTGTTCTAAAATTAGATTAACTCTAGAACAAGTATAAATTAAGTCAGTGAGAGTAATTATCTCTAAATTTATAAATGAAGACCGCTAGATCAATCAATAAACCTTCTTCTAGTAACAGGGGGCAGGGGCGGAGCAAAGTTTTTGGAGACCCTATTTATTTTTTAAGTGGCTTTCAAAATGGGGCCCTTCTTTATATCAAAAAATAAAATTTTTTTGGATTCAAGAAAAATAATTCAAGACAAAATGTATTGTATAACATTATATTCTAAAATTACTTTAAATATAAAAAAACATTTACAAACAAATCATTTAAAAAGCATTGCTCAGAACCAGACCTGAATAGCACCATTTAATATTTGAGCTCCCTTATTTTTGAGGTCCTAGGCGGTCGGCTACCCGGCCCGTGCTTAGAACCGACCCTGCTTAGTAATATCTCAATTGGTGTTGCAGGTTACACCTCGTTGCTGAAATTCATTGCAGAGCTTCGTATTAAATAAATCTCAACGCTTAATGTTTGATCAGTCATCTCCGAATGGCATACTGCTCTTCCGGGAAGTTAGTAAGTTGCTTGTTGCTTATGGATCCAGAATACTTTCACTACCTGTTCAAAAGGATGTCTACAGAATGAAATACAAAGGAGTATGGGTATCGCTTGTCATTCTCACCAGAGGTTCGTATACAAGAACGTTTCACTATTTCAATACTATAAGTGTCTCCCATCTAGTGGTTTGCGGGATCAGATTACCTTACCCTTGTGATACCAAAGAGGTTTTTCGGATTGACCCTTGATAGGCTTGCTCCCTATGTAATTCACATGATTGAGCATCGACTTTGCTTTTGTATATTGAAATGATTGTGCTTCTCCTCTATTCCTTTGACTTCCTAGCTGTCTTCAAGATAACGCTAAAAAGTTTGTTAACCGCAAAATATCTTTTCTTTAAGCAACACCACATCTCATAGGAATATTATTTGGGGTCGCAGTCTTAGCTTCCCCATTCTCCAAAGAGCCTCTTTCACCTCTTCTTTTGTTATCTTCTGCATATGAGTTGAAAGTAAAAAACCCTTTCTGGTGGAAGAAACGAGGTGAAAATAAGTTTTTTTTTTAATGTACCATCACCTAAAAAAAAGTACCTTAAGGTGGTTGTATTTGAGTAGCAGGATGAGTTCCTGTTTAAGGGGAACAATTGTTTTTCGGTGGACTTTACATTGAAGATAGAGAGTATTAGGAAGAAAATACTTGTAGTGAATAAACTAGGAGAAGTAGAAATCGTTCAGACGGTCAATGGTTCTCCAAATTTTACACTAACCTAGAACTTTATACAGAATAATCAGGACCAAAAACATCATATTTGAAGCTGAAAAGTGGGCTAACATTTTTTGGATGCCAGGAAGTAGAAGTCTTTTTTGAAATGTTTATACTGAATCTTTTGATTAATTCTTAAGTTTTTCAATGTAATTTAAGCTAAGTAGGGATTTAAAAGATGCAGCAGGAAATTTTTTTCATTTGGTTCTAACTTGTACTTTAATCCTATATGAATGACAGCAATGTCCGGCAACTATGTGAATTTCGGCGTGTTAGAATTATATGGTGACAGAGCCCTTGATGATGCTCTTGATATTTCTTTAAAGATGGTTCTTTCAATTCCTGCTGCTGACATCTTGGCATACAAGAAGGTAAATCTAATATTCTTACCTTTCTCATCTGATTAAAAATGTATAAAATTAGCCTTTAGGACTGTAATATGTGGTCTTTCCTCGAGTAAAATATGAAACATTATATAACACACCAATATTATGTATGATTTTACATAATTATCAACATGATTCCATTTAGGAAATATAGTTCTTATTCATCATCATCATCGACACTTTCCTCCAGTCCTTCCTTAAACGGAGTACGAGTATGGATTGTTTGTCAACATACCTCACCCAGACCCTACCTTTGAGTGGGACATTAGGCATGACGATGATGATGATGATTCATCGTACCCAGTGTATCTTGCCCATAGAAAACGATGATCAAGCTCTGGGGAGGGAAGGAAGATGGCAATCCATGTTGTTTCCACTGAATGCCCATAGTGTAAAATGCGGTAACGGTTGCGATCGCGGTAACGGAACGCTGATGCGGTAACGGGAGTGATGCAGTTATCGTATCGTTCAAATATCGGTTGAAACCATAAGATATCCCTTAATGCGGCCCAAAACGCTGTTTTTTTACACCTTTACAACGCGGGAAATATCTGTTCGTTTTTTTTTAAAACCTTTACAATGCGGCCAATGCGATGCGATGCGGCCTTGTTTTTATTCTATGTGAATGCCTTGTTAGGAAAAATTACTTTTGTAAATCCGGCTAATTCTTGTCACGACCGATATTTCTTTTAGTTTTAATTTCTTTCTTTTTTTGACCTTTTTTTCATGAATTATTGACAGGTCTCAAAGGCATACTTCAGCTTTATAGAGTGTATAATGTCCAAGCTTACTAAAGTTTCCTTAAACCTAGATGGAACTACTTTCAAGTACATTGTCAGTTCTCTTCATTCGAGCCTTTAGCTTTTTGATTCAGCCATTTTGTCACAGGTTTGAATGTTACAAAATTGATAGGTTAATACAATGTGTGATTCGGTATTTAGAGTTCTTTCATTTGTATTTGCAATTTAAAATGCAGTGTGCTAATGCAATTGACCATTTGGCAACTTTCTACTTTGAACACATTTTGATGCTGAATCACGGCTTCGCCAGCTTTACGTTGTGCTCAGCACATTTCAGATTGCAGTGATATCTTTTTGGACGTAAGTTTTTTGTCTCAATTTCTTTTTCTATCCTCTAAAGTTGAATTGTTTCAAGTTCACCCTTCATGATGTAATACAGTTTTTACTATTGCTACATAATTTGCCAGCTAATTGCATTTTGAATTCATGATTCCCTTTAAATGACCCAAAATACCCCAAAACCGATCATAATTCCCTTTTTATTCATTTCACGATGACATTAGCGATCATCTGACACTGTGTAAACTTTTGCGAGTATGATTATTTTATTATGAGCTACGAGTCAATAACACGAGCAACATAATGTTTTGATCAGATTTTGAAGACCTTGTTTGAGCTATTTTTGTTCGAAGCCTCCACCACCCATTGGGATTTAGCAGCCAATTCTGAGCTAATTTTACCAAATATTTAATCGACTTTCTCCTTAGCTTAAAAGGATAACAAAAACAGTCAATAATATCAGCTAATCAAACAAACCAATTAAAAAAACCAACAATCATTTGCCAAACAACACTCTTATATAAATTGTTACATTTGATCTCAAAATCTTTCACAAAAAATGATCAAACATTGTGCAATCTCTACGAAAGAACAATACTTTAATCTTTATACAATGAATTTCCAAAAGCAATTTATCAGAGAAACGTGCTTTTACTGAAATGACAATAGAACACTAACTAAGCAGTTGAGACTGCAAGTACACCAAAAATCGTTACCAACAAAAAGGGAGAGCACAATGCTGAAGCTCAGATGTTTAAAAGAATACAAATGATTGATATTTAATAGATTATGGAGTAGAAGAAATTATACATTAGAACAGTTAAACACTATCATAAATATCCCTATGAACCAAAATACAGATTCTGCTGCATAATATTTACTATACATAAACATTCAAACACTATCATTAACATCCTTCCTAGTTTCCTACAATCTACAAATTCACCAACAAAAGCTGCTGCTTAAGCCTCGAATATCAAAGAAGCATCAATCCTCATCATCTGAAAACAACCAAGATAGAAAGTCTGAGCTTTCACTAAGAAAACTGTCACATTGATTAGCTGGGCGCCTCCTTTTTCTCTAAGCATCTCAATACAAGGCAACTTTCTTTTTACGCCCACCACGAGGCCTTGATCTGAATTGTTCATCAAATTCTCGAGATCCCCTGTTAAAAAACAAATAAAATATGTCGACAGACGTGTTACTTGATAGAAGTGCATAAACCATATAAATTGAAGAGAGATAGAAGTATGATTGCTTACAGCACATAAACATGACGAAAAGTTTTTTCATGGTATCCCGCACATGCTTGAAAGCGAATGTCATGCCACAACCAGGTATGCCACACATGAAGGGCCTTAGTTTCAAATGCACTGCATTAATATGCTGCTGCAGATTTGATTTCTGTTTTATCATGTCAAATATTGATGTCAGTATATGCATTTTCATAATCATCAAAAAAAGCAAATAAAACCAAAAGTTGAAGCTTATTATAAGAGCTTACTGTGGTAAATGAATGGTCACAACCCTCAAAGTTGCATTTAATTGTAGTTGGTAGGTGCTCTTCATGAGTTTGGAGGTGCCGTTTGTAATTTTTCCTTAGGTGCTTACAACGACAAACCTCACATTTTACGTATTGGTGAAATGTTCTGATATGTTCCCTGAGGCACTTGATATTGGAAAAAGACATCATACTAAGTGCGAACAGGTCAAAACAGTCCAACAAGCTGTTCGCACTTAGTAACTGCGAACAGCCCCAGACCTCAGCTTTGGGGCTTCCACGCTTATTTTTGGGAAAAAGTTTGATTTCACTCCTATTGCATGATTCTTTTTGTTTTTAAATCTTATCTATTTCCAAATTTCAATAATTATGATGGTCTAACACGGATACGGGACTGGGCCCCTCACTTCCTACTTCACTTTCCACCTCTTCAACCACCTCTCTTCTTTTCACCCCCACCACTTGTGGCGGCGTTTGTGTCTTACGCACCGCCTCAATAATTTTCTTCAAAGTTTTCAAATCCTCATCACATTTTTTCAAAGCACCAGAAGCTTCCTCCTTTTTTCGGCGGCCGGAGACGCCACCCTTGCCGGATTTGTTGCCGATGATCTCGCCGGAAAATCATCAGGTCCCATCAAACGCTCCACCACTCTTGGGGAACTCGCCACGGTATCAGTTGATGAACGGCGAATCTCCGGTGGAATCGCCGGTCTTCTCGGCGCGTGATCTTGAGATAACTTTTCTACCGCCGTCGAGTTGTAATCACGTGGCTGACTCGTGGGTGTTTGTTCAGGTTTTATAGGGGTGTTAACATTACTATTACGTTCTTGTTTCCTACCTGTTAAATTATGATCATAATTCATACATTGGTAAGAAAAATGAAATAAATTCTCATAAATTTTAAGATGGATAAATAATGAGTTTAGCGATATTTATCCATCGGGTAAACCCACTACTAATAAATATTAAAAAATATTGATATCTAACTCATTAATAACAAATAAAAATGTATTTTACATAAGTGGGTAGTTTACACACCAAGTTAATAAATACATTTTTTTTAATATATATAAAATGTTTTTGATGGTCAAATTAAAAATTAATTATTTTTTTTTTCTTAAAACATCAATTTATTTTTTCTGTATGTAACTTAAAAGATTTCATCAGAATAAATTTCCCTTAAATTAAAAAGTAAGATTTCTCATATTTTATTTTAATTTTGAAATCATTATTAAAAAAAAATTAAATATAAATTTAATGAATATTTGCGATATCTCAAAGTTAATTACAAGAGTACTAGTTAGGGATCACAAATATCACAATTTTCACAATAATTAATAATAAAGATTTCCTTAGCTTATTAATTTAGTACGTAGTGAACTTTCAACTCTAGATCACTATACATTAAATTAAATACAAATATGTTATTATTTTGTGCACGTTAATAAAATAAAGTAGTACTCCCTCCGTTCCTTTTTGATGTTATATTGGGTTTTTCAATTAAAAAATGGAATCTTGATGGTAGTAGGTATTATTTTAATTAATAATATGAAAATATGATTGTATTGAAAGTATGAGAGAAAAAATAATTAAATAATAGTGTAATGTAATGATTGTATTGGAAGTATGAAAGAGAAAATAATTAAATAGTAGTGTGGAGTAAGGAAAGTGGGTAAGGGTATAAGTGGGATGAAAACTTTCCAAAAATGGAAAGTATTCTAAAGTGGAAAAACTTATGGAACTACCCGTTTTAGTAAGGTGGAAAAACAAAAAGGAACGGAGGGAGTATAATTTTTAGAGAATTATAAATTTTAATAAAAGTCGTTTTCTATTCATAAATATTCTTTATAGCTTACATTTGATATTAGATTGTTGATTTTAAAATCCAACCAAAAAGAAATAAAGTTTATGCTAGTACATATGAACGTACCAAAAGTGAGAAATTTACGACGGGCATGATATTTGGACATGAGATGAAAAATCCCGGACATGCACCCAATATTGGTTGTTTTTGTCATCCCGGAGAATCCCGGCGATTAGAGGATGATCGGAATGACCATGATGGCGACAACGGCGACGTCGTTGATTCTTGCCTCTTTTTCTTTATGCCCATTTTTTTATTTTTGATGAATTTTTCTGAATTAAATTATGAATAGTTAAAAGTTGTGTTTCTTTTTTGGCAATGAGAGGAAGCAAAAATGTAACGGTAAAGAAGTAACATGAGACAAAAGTGAATGAATGAATGGTAATGACTAGTGAGCTTTTCTTTTCTTTCTAATGCTTGCTTTTGAAGTGATATATGGATCGAGTACCTCTTTTTGTTTTAATAAACCGTTGTGAGACACGGTCTCTACAAGATAGGTGAAACACATAATTATTTATCACTTGGTCGAACAACAAAGCAATAAAATTATGTATATGTTTCACTGGTCTTACAATGAAAAGCCAGGTAGATAAATAAAAAGTAACAATTATGAATAGGAAAAAATTATGATCGTGAATAATACTACCTCCTATTCAACCTAGTTGTCCCATTTAGTAGTTTTTCACACTTGTCGAGGCAATATTTTATCCCTTAATATCTCAAATTATGCTTAATTAAAAATTATAAAAATTTGATATTAATAATCCTTGTATTGAGACAAATCAAACAAGATCTTACTTGACTATGTTTTAACTTATAGCTTAAGAGTAAAATATAAATTAAGAGTGATAAGTGAATAGTGCCCAAAAATAAATGGGACATTTGAGTTGAATAGGAGGGAGTAAGAACTTATAAAATATTTTTCTAGAATGATACCAATTTTTGTTTGACTACTGATTTACCTTTATTTCTTATCAAATAACCTATTGGCTATTACTTCTTTCGTTCTGAAATACTCGCTACATCTTCGTTATTGATACTATTCATCATTCAAGCTTATTTTGCATATTGCAGCTAATGTATAAGAAAAAATATAGTCATGTGGGATCTTGTTTGAATCGTCTAATAACATACTTTCATAATATTACTTTTTTTAGACTTGTATAATTCAATATATAAACGATCAAAATAACGCTTTGGATTGCGTAAAAAGTGAAATGTAGCAAGTATAGTGGAATGGAAGAAGTATAAACAAAAATTGATAATATTATGATTAACGTCTCGTGTTGAACTTTTAGTAGTTTCAAGGAATAATAAGTCATTTTTTCGTGAAGAAAAAGAGTGGTAAAGAATGTGGATAATTTGATTGAACCCTCTTTAACTTTACTCCAAAATTGTCTCATACAACTTTGCTATATACCATGCCAAATCAAGGAATAATAAGTCATTTTTTCGTGAAGTATAAAGCTGACCATTTTATAATTACTATCCAACAAAAAAATAAATATTTCAAGTTTTACTTCCTCTGTTCTATAATACTTGTTATTGATAGTGATATTTTCCCACACAATTTGTCACATTCGATAGCAAGTATTATAAAACGGAGGAAGTATATAATATATAAATCACAAATGGCGCATGTCATATGTATAAACTTTAGGCAAATAAACTTTCATCATCGCCTGACCATTTCAATATGTCTTTGTGGGGGCTAAAAGCTTACTACTTTGGATTCTCTGAAATTTTATCTGTCAAAAAATCAACTTAACTAAAAATTTATCGTAAGATATTTTATTTTTTATTATGTCTCATCACATGAGAGTCTTCTGGTTAAAAGTGTGAACGTATGCAATATAAGTCTTTCTCATACCTGACGCAAGATATTTCACTCTAAATGAGGACTGAGTGAAATTTAAAACCGCTTAAGATAAATAAATAGAGAGAAATTGAATGTGCTTAGGGGATTGTACTTGTAGTTTGATTGGTACGTTAAGGTCACGTCTGGATTGAGATTATTATAATTGAATTGGATTAGAAGTAATTTATTAAGTCCAAAAAGCTTTACCTCTAAAATTTAAAGGGTTATCTGTATTATTGTCGATTGAACACCTTATACATACCCAGAACCATCGCTGTAAATCGAAAATGAATTAAATAACAAGAGTGCATAAATATTTTATGACACTGTTAAATTTTTTTTTTTTTTTTTTATCTTCAACCTCAAGTAGGAATATCTTCATAAAAATATTTTTTAAATTCATCCATATGGGCCACTTGCAAGCAAATAGCAACTTTGACTGATCCATCATTTAAAGGCCCAGGAAGTATCAAACAATCACCATCAGAATCATGGGTACCTGGGCCCATATAAATCTCCTTTCCTCCACCCAAAGTCAAGCCCATAAATTGGAAGAGTCAACCAACTTATAACCCCAATATTTGGGTTACCATAAAATGGACCATTTTTACTCTTAAGTCCATGGATATCTTGAAATGGTGACAAATCTGGCAAACTTTTCCAAAAGTCAACGTTTGACCAAATATATTCATCGTTGACTTTTTCTATTGCTTCTCTTATCCTAGCACAAGTATATCTTAATGGCCTTGTCATTATTTCTCCTGATTTAGAGGAGGCTACCATATCTAAAATGGCATTGCCTAGGTATTTTGGTGGTAACGGAGGGTGTACACGATTACGTATATCAATCGGTTGGTTGTTCATAAACATGTTTACGTGCCTTACAAGCACATTTTCATATATGAGCTGATATAACTTCATAGCGAGTGTAACGACGTCTAATATGGCATTTAGATTTTACATTAGAAGCTTTCTTTAAGCTCTCCACATGTACTTTTGTTAGATGTAGTATAGACACACTGGTTGCCTTTTCACGCTCCTTTACGTTGTTTTCTTCCCCGACTAAGAATGGTGGAGGGTTGAATTCTATTTGTATGTTACGAGTGAGAATTTTAGGTAGGTATTGATTTTGATAGATGTATGGATCAATGTAGGGAGCCATCTTGAGTGGTTCACCACGAGCTAGCCTAGCCCACTCGGCCATAAAATGGAGTGCGCTTTGCCCATCAACTATAGCATGAGATATCTTCACTCCTAAACAAACACCCCCACATCTAAACTTGGTGAGTTGCCCTAACACTAAAGGCAACTCAACAATTGGTTTATTATAGTCAACAAAAGGAATGAGGTTCTCAAATAGAGCCGTTTGAGAATCAAAATCATCAAAGTCACATAGACGCTTAGAAGACTCGGCTTCTATGAGCTTGACCCCCTTCCCATTGCATAAAAGCTCAAGCCGCCCTCCCCCTTTCCAACGAATACGACCTGCTAAGGGATAGAAGTAGATCAAAACCTAATTCAACGACTCCTTAAGGGTGTCTATGATTGACTTGGACGATGCGACACAATCCTCCGAAGACTTGTAAAAGTAGATTGTAGGAACATGGGTGATCACACCAATTTGATCCCATTCGGATAATTGATAAACACCCTTATATATTGGGTTAGTTGGTCTTACAATGTAGGAACATTTTATGCGTACTTCCATAATAAAATAAATCTAATATGATATTGACATAGAAAAAATCTCCAACACATGCTTATTATGCAATCAAGAGTAACTTCTATTTAATATGAACAATTAATAGGTAAAGTTTCATTAGTTAGATTAACGTTTTAAGTAGAATAGTCTTTATCAGCTTTTAGGCCAACTACTATAAACAAAACTCGTTACAAACTTAAAATTTATAGCTTTAAAATTTAATGATGTTTTAAAAACATTAAATTTCTTTACAAAGAAGCAATTGAAACTTATAAGCAAAAGTATTAACGATTAAAATCTTTTGTGATATTAACATAGAAAAAAATCACAAATACATGCTAATTATGCAATTAAGAGTAACTTCTATTTAATATGAAAATTTAACAGGGAAAATTTCATAATGCAATTAAGAGTAACTTCTATTAAACATGAACAATCAACAGGTAAAATTTCATAAGTTACATTAACGTTTTAAATAGATTAGTCTTTATTAGCTTTTATGCCTACTATTATAAACAAAACTAGTTACAAACTCAAAATTCATAGCTTTGAAATTTAATGACAGTTTATTTTAATACATTAAATCTCTTAAAAAAAAGCTATTGAAACTTATAAGTTTAAGTATAACTCATATCATGAATGGAAATTCAATTAAGCTAAACAATATGCATGTAATAACTTCTAAAATTAGAAACCGATTACTTAGACTCCAAGAAACTTATTTCATCATTTTTTTTTTCCAAATGCAGTAAATTAAACTTAAAGTAAAACCCTATAAGATAACTTGTGCATGTTATGACACATGAATCATCATATGTACATTCTATTATATAAAGCACGTACATTTACCAATTAAATGTAACAAAACAATCCATATAACAATAATAAACACGAAATTAATTTATACACCATACTAGAAATTCTAAATAAATATATTCATTTTAGTTTGCTTCATTCATCGATTTTAATTCAAAAAAATGGTGGCAGTAAATAAGAAAATGGCGGTTTTAGTAGGATGTAACTATCCAAACACCCAATATCACCTACATGGTTGCATAAACAACGTGGTATCGATGAAATCGATGCTCATTGAACGATTTGGGTTCGACCCAAAATCGATTGAGGTCTTAATAGATGAAGGTGAAGGATCTAAAGATTTATTTCCTACTGGAGTTAATATAAAAAAAGCACTTAAAAATATGATTGATGAAGCTAAAGAAGGGGATGTATTATTTTTTCATTATAGTGGGCATGGGACTCTTGTTCCTTCTAAATATCATTTGCTTGTGAAACAAGAGGAAGCAATTGTTCCTACTGATTTCAACCTTATAACTGGTAAATTTTATTTTTCTAAAGTTGTATAAAATATTATTTATTTTCTTGATTAATAACTGAATATAATAAAAATTTTATATAGGTTAAGATATTATATTTAAATGTTTACAAATTTATTGTTAGGCCTAGTAGAAGCTGACCAGACTTGATAATTTGACCTGAACCTACCCCTATACAAGTAGTTAGGGTGGAAACTTTTGACCCAATTAATTAAATGGGCTGAATTGATCTAATATGTTAATTAAATATGTTAGATTATGATTTTAATTAAACGAGGTAATTTCGAGTTAAATCAATTAACCCAAATTATTAACTTAATATTTTCTTATTTTTCAAAGTAAATAAAAAATAAACAACTCATCAGAATCCGACCTATTTAAGAAAATAATAAGAAGAATTTAATAATAATTAGTAAATCTATTGTTCTTGGTATACTAAGGGAAGCACTAAACTGCTTTTTATATGCAAAGTGGAATGAAAATCAAGTTCATACCAAACAATAAGTAATAAGCCGATTTAAACAATATATTTCCGAAATTTACAAAATTTATAGTATTAAATAGAAATTTAGTGTACACTAAGTCATCAATTTATCATATTAATGACCAATCAGTTATTTTAAAGAGAAACTGTTTCTTATAAGTGTGAAGGTCTCAAAAAATTCGTATTGATTTGTGAATGTCGTTTGTTAATGTTTTATTTTTCATGTTTATGATGTAGATGTGGATTTTATTAAATAGACATTTAGAGTACGTAAGTTATCATTTTATTTGTAGTGTACGGTAAGTTATACTACTAAGAAATTTAAATTTATATTAAATAGACACTTAGTATACAGTAAGTTATCATTTTATACCGTCTTTCTGAGAGACGTCTCTCAGGCCCAATCCATTAAAGCTTATTGCCTATATTTACTCTACATTTTTCCTAATGGGCCAACCCAATTAGAGATGGTTTTTCAAAGAGACCGTCTCTCACAAGAATTTGTGTTTTACTTTAGCCTATATCTAAAGTGCATCTCAGAAGCAAAAGGAAATAGAAGCCAAGTCTGCGTGCAGGCCTGCAGGGTATGCGGTCAAACACGTACAATGAAGTAGTTTTGATCTTGTGTCAGTGAGATCTCTCCCTCCCTTCCCTTTCATATTCTATCTCTCATTAATCATTATTATCTCCTAAAAATGTTTTTCTTGCTCCTTTTATTCAACATCTTTCCCTCTCATCTGTTTTCTCTAATGCATACTTTCTCTGTTATGATTTACTTGCTACCATTGTATGGATACATAGATTAAGAAGTTACTGTGTAATGATGAGCAGCAGGTAGAAAGTTGCTTTTTTGGATCTTTTTAATATTATTTGTTAAAAAATGAAAAAGAAAAATAGAAGTAATTAGATATAGAGTAGGATAAAAATAGGAGTAGCCGAGTAGGTATAAGTATAACTTTAAATTATTGATTTTTTACCAAAAAAAAATGTAGCAAGTAATATATAATTTTCCAAAATGAAAAATATAGCGAATATTATGGAATGGAAGAAGTATATGAATATCACTGTATCAGCAGCCTATTACTACTTGCAAACTGCAACTTTTTTTAAGCTTCTATTGAAATACTTCCTCTATTTCATAACATTTGCTACTGATTGTGACATTATTTCACACAATATATTACAGACAGTAGCAAATATTATGGAACGGAGGAAATATTTTACTCTCTCGCTACTTTTAAAGGTAAAGTATTAGCAGTAAGTATTTGCACGCAAACTCTCACATTCTCTTCCCATTTCTCACCCTGTGTTAGTTAGTGGTCCTCTCCCTATATTTCTCTTTGACTATGATGTCTAATTGGAAGTGACTCATTTTTAATGTTCATACTTGACATTTGAATTTCACTGTTATATAATTTTACCCATATACTTGGGCGCTTTTCTTGTTGCCTTAGTCCACAATTTATCTATCCAACTCTGTTATTTTTGAACCTAAGATAATTTCATTTTAATATTTATTTTAATTCTCGGATTTTATAATATTAATTTTTTAAATGTTATATCAGCCCTTTTTTTCTAATTTGTTTTAGAACATTTTTACTTGTTAGTTGCTCAATGTAGTTTCTTTAAATAATTTTTTATATCAAGTATTTCTCTAATATCAAATTTCAAACAATGACTTTTCTCTTCCGCCAAAGTATTTCAATGTGTATTTTAATGTATATTTATTCCTCTTTTAATGTATACATTTTCTTCTACATTTATTATACAAATACTAATTTGGCTCAATATTATGAACAAGGTAAGAGCATTATCATTAACGTACATTAGTAACAATAATTAAGGTTTTTTTTTTCTCAAAAAAAAAATAATTAAGGTTTTTTTAATTTATTTATTGTTTACAATATAAGGATAGATAGAGAAAAAGGTTAATGATTCTCATTGATTAGGCAATTATTTAGAGTTACAAAACCTACGTTTAAGTAGTTACAAGTTACAACTATAAGTAAAAAGATATACACTTGAAACTACTTAGAGAGATATTTACAAAAATAATAGTATGAGGAAGATAAATATTATAAGGCTTGATCATAGGTCAATCCTTATCATATACTCCCTCCAATTCACTTGTGTTGTCCCATTTCCTTCTTGGGACTATTCACATCAATTGTCCTATTTTCATTTTTGCCTATCTTTTTTTACCTAAATACCCCCACTTTTCCAATTTTCAATACCCCACTACCACCTTTACAGTTAATTTAATCAAATTAAAACCCTACTTTTCCAATTTCCAATACCCAACTACCACCTTTACAATTAATTTAATCAATTAAAATACCCAACTACCACCCACTCTTAATATTTGTGCCAAACCCAAATGAGACAACACAAGTGAATTGGAGGGAGTACTACTTTAAAATGAACCAAACTCATATTTTACAGATTTAAGAAAAAATCGCATAACAAAATTTTGCAAGTTTACCTTATAATAGATGAGACTTATCTGTTTAATAATTCTATTCTATTCATAAGAGTAGTATTATTTTAGAAGTTCGTGCAAATGCACAAAGTTTAGCATAGAGAAATATTATATAAATAAAATTTTCAAAGAATTTTGTACGAAAAAACTCTTTTGTTTAATACTACATTTTCTAATAAAATAATTATTTTAGATAACAATATAACTTAATAAAATAAACTAAATATTTATGAATCATCATCATCATACCCAGTGTATCCCACTCATAGACAAACTGTGATCAAGGTCTGGGGAGGGAAGACAGACGGCAGCTCATACCCATATAGGAGTGTGCGGTCAGAGAATCCCCCGGCTCTAAAGGGTCTTCAAAGAGAGAATATCCTACAACTATCCGAAAGCCTACAACTATACCCACGTTAGCCATGCATAGTAATCCGGCAACTATTTATGAATGAATTGAGTTTATTTTTAGTCGATTCGTACTAATTAATTTGTTTTGATTTTAACCTAATTCAAACAATATTTAATAATTTAAATAAATATATATATTTTAAAAATAATTTGTTACTTATGTATAAAAAGTTTTTTTTGAAATAATTAATATCTTAAAGATTCTTATTTTGGTATAAATATACTTATCTTACTTAATTTTAAATTTTTTTAGGAACATAAATATCCACGCAATGATTTATCGCCTTAGAAAATAAATACAATTGGCAAGACTATTTTTCCAGCTCTTTTTTATTAATATTTATGATTATGATTATAAGTTAAATCAATATATTTTTCAAAAATAATTTCTTACTTAGTATAAAATTTTTTTTAAAAACAATTAATCACTTTAAAATTCTTATTTAGATATAAATAATTAATATAAAAATATATTTTAAATACTTCATTTAACTTTAAATTCATTTAGAAAAATAAATTATTACCATGCACACAATCAAGTCCTATTAAACTAATACTTTTATATTTGAAAAAACTCTAAGAAATCAACATGTGTTATTTTCCAATTCTTCTATTAATATTTATGATATGATTATGATTAAATTAATACTTCCATTTGACAAAACTCTAAGCAATCACCATATGTTATTTTCCGATTCTTTTATTAGCATTTATGATTATTTTCCAATTATATATATATATATATATATATATATATATATATATATATATATATATATATATATATATATATATATATATATATAGATTTAGGATCAAATAAGAAGGGGTCTCAAAATGAGAAGGGTGAGAAGGAATCTCATCCGTCTAGATCAAATATCAATGGTCTGGATTAGTTAGCTCTTTGCACGCGGTTCATTAGCTCCTTGCACGCTGTTCAACATATTTTTTTACCCAGTTTTTTACATTTTATAAAGATACTATGTTCTTAGAAAAAGATATTATGTTATGAATAAGGGTTACTATGATTATGTATAGTTACTGTCTTCTCTTAATCTTAACAGAACATCGTAACTTTTTAAAATAAACATAGTAACCTTTAATCATAATATAGTATCATTTTCTAAAAATATAGTCACCTTAATCATAACATAAAATGGAGAAGAAAATCGACGAGAAAGATGATTTTCACCCATTAGATTTTCATAAGATAAATGGCTATAAATCCTTCTCATCCTTCTCATTTTGAGACCCCTTCTCAATGGATCCCTCCCATATATATATATATATATATATATATATATATGAAATCCACAAAACTTACATCAAATACATCCTTAGTTAACACTATGTTATCATTTTATTATAGTAATGACCTTCAACTAAGGAAAGCACTAAACTGCTTTTCATATGCAAAGTGGAATGAAAATTAAGTTCATACCAATAAATAAGTAATAAGCCGATTGAAACAATATATTTCCGAAATTTACAAAATTTATACTAAATAAATATTTAGTGTACGGTAAGTTTTCATTTTATCATATTAATGACCAATCAGTTATTTTAAAGAGAGACTTTTTTTTATTAGTGTGAAGGTCTCAAAAATTTCGTATTGATGTGTGAATGTTGTTTGTTAATGTTTCGTTTTTCATGTTTATGATGTAGATGTGGATTTTATTAAATAAACATTTAGAGTACGGTAAGTTATCATTTTATTTTAGTGTACGGTAAGTTACACTACCAAGAAATTTAAATTTATATTAAATAGACATTTAGTGTACGGTAAGTTATCATTTGATTTTAGCCTATATCTAAAGTGCATCTCACAATGAAACGCTCTCATGCAATGATTTGTGAATGTGTTTGTTAATGTTTTGTTTTTCATGTTTATGATGTAGATGTGGATTTTATTAAATAAACATTTAGAGTACGGTGAATTATCATTTTATTTTAGTGTACGGTAAGTTACACTACCAAGAAATTTAAATTTATATTAAATAGATATTTAGTGTATGGTATGTTATCATTTGATTTTAGCCTATATCTAAAGTGCATCTCACAATGAAACGCTGTCGAATGTCGTTTGTTAATGTTTTATTTTTTATGTTTATGATGTAGATGTGGATTTTAGGCAACTAGTCAATGGGCTACCAAAAGGAGCAACTTTAACAATCCTCTCAGACTCATGCCATAGTGGAGGCCTTATTGATAAGGAGAAGGAGCAAATTGGACCCAACACCTTACCAACTACAACCCAATCAAATTACATGAACTTAGTCCAAAAACATTCCAAGCCCAAGAAGATCCCATATGAGTCATTATTGGGCCACTTATCCACTCTTACAAACATATCTGGGCCTGACATTGGGGCCCACTTAACCACCCTCTTTGGTGATGATGCGAGCCTTAAGTTTCGTCTTCCTGAATTTGACCGAGATCAATGGTTCGGGCCTCATAGGCCGGACTCTGGCATTTTATTGAGTGGATGTCGGTCCAACGAAACCTCAGTCGATATGCTTGCTACCGGGGCCAATGGAAAGGCCCATGGGGCATTCAGTCCAGTCAATACTAAAAGCCCGACAAGGCCCAATCAGCAACAAAGAAGTGGTGATGTTGGCTAGGAAGGTACTAGAGAAAGAAGGACTTGAAGGGCAACACCCTTGCTTGTATTGTAATGATGAGAATGCTAATGCACCTTTCTTGTGCATGAAATAAACAAAAAGCAAACATGTTATACATACTACTCTGTCTCCTTGAAATTGCATCAAAGACCTTGAAATTGCATGAAAGAGAATAGGGTTATTTTTGAGCAAGTAGTAATAAATAAAGAGAGAAAATGAATTGTATGGATGAAATTAAAAGAGAGTTAAAATGTATGGATGAAATTAAAAGAAAGTGATGGATCATTGTTCAAATATAGAATGATGCAAATTAAGTGGGACGTACTAAAATAGAAAATGATGCAAATTCAATGGGACGGAGGGAGTATTGTTTTATGAGACGATCTCAACGAGAAACGTGTCTCAAATATGGATAAATTAACTATTTCATACGTATAAGAATATTTTGAAGTCGTCTTAAAAGGAGACGAGATCCTTTGCTTACAATGGAGTAATCATACTCACTTTGAATGTAAATATAATATCAAAACCTAATTCACAAGTTTGGCCCAAACAAGTAAATTAAACAATTCAATTCCAAAATCAAAAGAGTCGACATGACAATCATATAATGAATAATATCATCCCTTCATATATACATGGCTTCCCAGCAGCCCCGGAAAGACAACTGTACCCAACATTTCTAGTACCAACTAATTCATTCGGGCGAGACATCTTACGATGTCATGATGCGCCCATTCCTTTAATACTTCTGGCTTTCGGGAGTCTCTTTGTAGGATACTTGGCTTGATGGCTTGATACCCACGCATCAATGTAAATATAATATTTGTAACAAATATTAATACATTCAGACCAGTACTTTGATTGCAAGTAAAAATCCTTTGCATAATTACTTAAGCCATCACAGATACTATCAGCCACCATGGCCATTCACGAAAAGTATTCTTTTTTACCTCCGGGCCTCATGATAAAGTTGCGATGTTCATTTCTTTGAGAACCAATTTTCTTGGATGCCCAATCTGCTTCTGAACAAGGCCAACTGAAAGCCAAAAAAAAAAAAACAGTATTTGTTACAGGACAATCAAAAATAAAACACATCTCTAACCAGACAAGTCAAATTAATTATATTAAGGAAGATTACCATTCACAAAACCTCTTATCAACAACAGCTACATTATCAGCTTCGATGCTGATTTCACCAATATGAGGATCATTTGATTGAATAACAGCCTAATGCAAATTTAAGATATTACTACCATGCCGACTAGAAATGAAAAACTGACAATAGACTAGAGTAATCATACTCACTTTGAAACTTTCATGAACCATATTAGAATCACTACTAGCAGTCACCATACAGCACCTGTCGAACAATAGCTGCAAATACTGCCAAGGATAAAGAACATAAATATTATTTGTCCTTCAATTCCATATGTACAACTCACTTCCTATAATCCAAAATTCCGAATCATGGCAAACAAGTGTGTGAACCAAAAAATATTTCCTGTGACAAATCACTTGCTATGTGTAGTTTGTGTTCATTCCCAATTCCCATCCCTCTGATGATCACCAAGTACCTAACTAACCATTTTACGTAAAAGATAAGAAAATATATTGATACCAATAAGCTCTATCAAGAACTTATCATTTCAAGTTATCAGCAAAAGGATCGAGATCAAACTGCTTAAAAACCAGGACTACATAAATAGAGAACTAAAAGTCTATTATTCTGCAGCAAAGCAAGATAACCACATCTCTCAATTTTGGAATATGAGTGTCAGCTAACAAAATAGGTATCTAATTCCTATCCTTGTCTTTATCTCAACATCAGCCCATGGAACTGGAAGAGAAGCTCCCACACTCATGAACTGGAAAGATCTTGCTCATACATGATATGCATTTAAAAGTTTAAACAAAGGATATTTTGACTATTTATCAACAAGTCCCTCAAGTGGGAATAATATGAATTGATCCAAAAATGTAATAATGCAACAAAAAAGCTAAAAATTGGGAAAATTTTATTGCAATTTGAAAGGACCTCATCAGTGAATGAGATGATTGTCGTGATTTCAACTGTAATTTTACACCTTAATATATCAATGGCTCATAAATATCATACCTGCTTGGCAGAATGTATCGCAATTCCATTACAGGTAGCAACTAAATCACCAGGGCATACACCTTTTTCATAAGCAATTGAACCTTTATATACCTGATATTGAAATAACACCCTTCACAACATTCAGGATATGCAAATAAAATCTAATTATACAACTACAATATGGAAACCATTGAAGCATCTAATCACCTCTTTGACAACAACATATGAGTCAGTTGGGGATACATTAAATCTCTCCCATACAGCAAGAGGCAACTGATGCAAGTCAACCACACTAAACCCAAACCAGGGTCGCACAACAGTCCTGCAATAGAAATAAATATATATAATTATACATATAAATCAAGCATGCTCAAATTCTCTACACTAAGCTTCAGTAATGTGTTTTTACTTCCTAAATAATTAGACCCTGAAGAGGCCCAACATTTTAATAATATACATTTAGTATCCTTCCTACTTGTTCAACAACCGCTCGCACTTGTATTTATCTTTCCTCCTCTTCTCTTTGTGCTTATATCCCTTTCTCTTGCTATTCTCTTTCTTCATAGTGCTAGACCACAAAAATCAAATCTATCTCCAACAAAGATGAACTTTAGTCACGACTGAATTTCACTGGTAATCTCAACTTTTGGCTTAAATGGATAACTATAGCATGTTGTGTGATCAAAGCGGCCCTTTAAAGTTGAAGAAGAAATTCTATAGGACAACTATAAGAATAATGTTGCTATATGGTACAAAATGGTAGGCTTTCTAAGAAGGAACACGTCAAGGTGGGAGGATCGCAAGGAGCTTAAAATAGGTGGGGGAGACTGAAGATAACATGGCAGGAGAGACTTTGGAAAGATATTTAGCAAATGGATTAGCTTAAGAATGAGGTTTTGGATCATAAGGGATAAAGGGGGAGAATCCTTGTTGATGGTCGCATGGAATAATCTTTTTGGTTCATATAGATTCAGGCTTTGATTGATTGATCTCAACTTTTGGCAGGTAAGTGATAGGCAAACAATCGTGAGACGAAATCGTAAATTTGAAACCCACTTGGTACTTAATCAATCAATTCAAAACCTAAAGTTAATGTAATATATTGGACCTTTTACACAAAGATCTCTATAACCACTATAAATCATACACACAAATTTTAACTAAGAAGATAAGGAAAATTCATGCAAAATACTAACATAGTGGAAAGGAGGAAACAACTGATATAGACACAAAAGGCATTGATCATAAAAATTGACATATGAGACGACACAAATCATACCTATAAGATTTCCACAAATCATAGCTAGCTAGGATAACTGGAATAGGAAGTGGATGGCCAAAACCATAATTATCAACAAAGTTAATCCCGACCACAAATCCCTGATCAGTGATAACTGGTCCTCCTTCACTCTCCTGTTTAAGAATATTTTTTTGTCAACACATACAAAAAATATTGTTATTAAAACAATAATCGGATAAGAACAAGTCATATTTGAAAAACTTCAAGCTTGTGTGATTGAATACAATTCTCTAGTGTTTTAACTTTAAAACAATAAACATAAAAACATTAATGCAACTTTAAGACTATGAGATAAATATATAATCGTAAACAAACTTGAAATATTACTATTAAATCAAATTGATAACCCCATATGCTTCTTTATTTACTATACAAATCAACAAGTAATATTCTCATCGAATAGTAAATAACATATTTAAAACAAATTAAGCTAATAGAAAACTGCTCCTAATAATAATACATCAAATAAAAAGAGTAAAGACAATACCGGATAAACATGGCAAGAAGACCTCAGAAGTTCTCCACACCCAAAGTAAGGGTATTGCAAATGTAAATCACCGTCATGGTCAAACAAACTACAGAAGGGAAACATACGACCTAGTGTCGTCACTTTCATTCCATTGATTAAAGCATCCCAATCAATTTGCTTAGACCTCAAGTCTACCACTTTGATTTCCCTTGTTGACTTAACCCTCAGAGTGAGAAAGTTGTGAAAATAATCAACATAATCTTCCTTCCCAAGTAATAAAGTTCCATCTGCCAGCCTTACAATGATCTGGGAAAAAAAAAGATATTACTTAAAAGTTGTTGAGCATACGGTTTCTATTACCTGATTTCTCCTCTTAGTTAGTTACTAATTGTTTAGGAAATTTGCCACGTCATCATTATTAGGTTATATATGTACATTGTTATGTGTTCTTCCAGATTGACTTCAATGAGAATTTTATTTCTTCATTCTTTATGATCTTGGTTGTCTTTATTATTTTGTATTTTGTTCCTAAGTTCTAACATGGTATCAGAAGAAGGTACTATCCTCTAAATATCTTGCTTTCTCTTTTTCTTGTTTTCTTTAACCCATTTTTTTTCCTTCCCTCTTTATTCTTCCATGGCTGCTCCTCCTTCAACTGATCAGACATCCTCAACGGTCCATTCTTCTCCTTCTCCTCCTCTCTTGGACCAGACCCAAAATCCTGCTACTAATTTTTTCAAACTTCAACAAGACCAAAGAATTATGCATTTTCTCATGAAACTTTATAAACAATAAAGCCAAGTTCGTACCAATTTACTTATGCTCCAAGATTTGCCTAGCATACAAGATGTCTATCGTATGGTCCTTCAAGAAGAGTGCCAAAGAGAGATGAGTACAAATCAAGTACCCGCTGACCCTATGGCACTTGTGGTTGATAAGCGCAGGATGAACAACTATGGCGTCCCACCACGGTATTCATCTCAAGACAAAACTAAGCCTCCTTCATCTTCCAAGAAACCGTCTTATTTTTGTGATCATTGCAAAAATTACTGGCCATTCCATGGATCGATGTTTCAAAATTCATGGCTACCCCAACAAATTGAAGTCCTCACAAATTCGACCTCACGCTGCTGCTTCTAGTTCTGACCCTCATGCTGCTTCACCTGATGGTTCTTCATTTGGTCTCACTCCTGATCAATTCACTAGTCTTCTCCATTATCTTGGTACACAAGATCATCATTCGGATAGTCATCCCGCTGTTGAACTACCCACGGATTCCACCGCCAATTTAGCAGGTAATTGTCTTGTCTCTACTGTTTCTAATGCCTTTTGGATCGTGGACAGTGGTGCCACCGATCACATGTGTAACAATCTCTCTTTATTTACCAATTGCAAAGATGTCTCTCACTTACATAATCACATCACCATTTACACAATCTTTCTGATATACAATCTATAGTCACATTTACACAAAATTTTTAGCATCAAAGATTTAGGCAGGTTGCATTATTTTCTTGGCCTTAAGGTATCCTACCTTAAAGATGGCGTTGCTCTCACTCAAAGGAAATTCACCAATGATCTCATTAGTCACTGTGGCATTACTGATTTTCGCAACGTTGCCACTTCCCTTCCCCTTCATCTCAAATTACAAACTAATTATTCTCCACTTTATCACAATGCTACTGAATACAGGTGCCTAGTTGGGAAGCTAAATTTTCTCACACACACGCCCTGATTTGGCATTCACCGTGCAATATCTGAGCCAATATATGCAGTCTCCAACAGTGGACCACTACCAAGCCTTGCAACACACCTTGCACTATGTTGCTAGTACGTCTGGCCAAGGCATTATCCTTAATGGTTCTAACCAACTTCGTCTACATGCCTATTCCGATTCAGATTGGGGCGCATGTCTTGACACAAGGAAATCCGTAACGGGTTATCTCATTCTTCTTGGTTCATCTCCTATAAGCTGGAAGTCCAAGAAGCAACATACGGTTTCTAAATCCTCAGCTGAAGCAGAATATCGAGCCATGGCAGTCGTGGCTTCCGAAATTACTTGGCTAGTCCGCTTACTCGAAGAATTAGGTGTTCAAAATCTTCGTCCAGTTAGTCTTGAAGGTGACAATCAATCTGCCCTCCAAATTGCTCATAATCCGGTACTCCACCAACGGACTAAACACATTGAGATAGATTGCCACTTTACGCGGGAAAAAGTCTTGGAGGGGCTCATCCAACTTCGCTACATTTCAACTCATGACTAACTTGCTGATGTGCTCACCAAGATTATTCCTTCCACCAAACTATGTCCTATGTTGTCCAAGCTTGGTATGTTTCCAACAACCCCTAGCTTGCGGGGGGATGTTGAGCATACGGGTTCTATTACCTGATTCTCCTCTTAGTTACTAATTGTTTAGGAAATTTGCCACGTCATCTTTATTAGGTTATATATATACATTGTTATGTGTTCTTCCAGATTGACTTCAATGAGAATTTTATTTCTTCATTCTTTATGATCTTGGTTGTCTTTGTTATTTTGTATTTTGTTCCTAAGTTCTAACAAAAGTCTAATTCATTTAATAGAAAATATTACAACAAATAAACATTAACATACATAATTTTTTAGCGTTTCACGAACGGGGCTCAATAAAAGTTTGGCCGAAGTCAAAATGATTGCTTCATTTGTAGTCGCGTCCCATTCAATTGCAAGTCCAGAGCAATCGATTTTTCTAGCAACACCTGCGACAAGAAATCATAATTAATCTACTACATTGCCCAACCTTATAATAATAATTAATGTCATTATGAAAAAGATAAAATTAATATTAAGTTACCATAAAAGGAAGACACTGATACAATAGACGACAAGAGTTGAAAATATTCAATCTTCTTATTCTGCAGAGTCACAGGCTTGGCAATAGAGGAACCAAAATCTGCAACATCATACATAAGTGGTCGGATAAAGAATTCACAAGAAGTATAAACCTTTGACACATTCACACATCTCATAACATAAACCAAAATCATATAGTACAAAACAATTACTATAGCAATATAATATAATTTGTTTAAGAAAAGCATTAACCTTTGACACATTCGCACATCTCATAACATAAACCAAAATCAAATTTACAAAACAATTACTATAGCAATATAATATAATTTGTTTAATAAAAGCATAAACAATAAATTTCTATAGCACCACCTTTAGGAGACAGATGTGAAACTACTCGAACGGAAGGTTTTTCCCGATGATAGTGATTGTAAATTTCTGCAAAATAATAAACATTGAAATAATGATTAAATATACACTAAACAACTAAACTAACATAAGAGAAAGAATCAATTACAAACTTTTTAAGTCCGAAGATTGATCGAAATCGGCATCGATCGAATAAGTCTCGCTTTTCTCGGGAAATCGATGATGTAGGGGTGGAATATGCATCGGATAAGAAGCATCATAGCTCGGCATTGGAGTGGGATACAATGAGATTCCCTCCAACATCATACTCATGGCGTTACACTAGGAGAAAACAAAAGGCAATACGACAACTTCATCACTAGAGCAAAAACATAAAAATGACATTACGAAAAGAAAAAAAAAGACGCACACAATCAACAAATTAACCTAAACTCAGGTTCAATTTACTGCAAATTGTATACCTAGATCAAAGATAACAATAAAAATACCCTAGATTATTGAAAATCGAACCCTAGATTAAATAATGTAACAAAAAAGAGAACCAAAATTATTTTATAGAACCCTTAGATTAAATAATGTAACTAAAAACAAAAATTCAAATATTGAACTGCAGACAAAACTTTTGAATGGCAAAAAATAAATGAATTCAATTTCTAATTTTTATTTTTTGAAAATCAATCACGATAAACGAAAACAACGCATGAAGTTAAATGGATGACGTAATTGACGAAAATCAAATTAAACCAATCTGATCATGGTGAAGAAATTTTTTCTCGCAGAAGACAAAAGTGTAGGAAACGGAGAATCGAAACGAAAAAACAAAACGAGAGGAGAGGAGCAAGTAAGGTAGAGTTACCATTTATCTCTGAGATCAACTTTTTCATTTATCTCACTCAAATTTTTATGCCACGTAAGCAATATATTATATAATATTAAAAAAAAGGTAAACAAGGGACCATTTTTTCGTTAGAATTACGGGTACAATAAACTGAGTGATGAGTGATGACGATGAACATCCCATCTTTTTCATTCTTGTTTACCGTTAGGAACTCAAAATTCGTTGTTATGAGTAGTAATTAGATCTGGGTTGTATCCGATTTCACCTGGCCTGAGGTCGTTGTATCTAGTGGCGGATCCAAGATTGCTAGGATGGTGGGTCACCAAAAAAACTTTAGGGTCTAGTTCTTAATCGATTCTATTCCAAATTTTTTAAAAATTCATATTACAATACAATAGAACACATGAATATATGTTGCAACCAAATAGTACTTAAAAATCTATATTACTATCCAAAGGTAGTACAATTTTTATCAAATTAATCCAACTCAAACAATTCAATTCAATTCAATCCAACTCAAACAATTCAATTCAATCCAAGTACAACAACAATGCCAAGAATAATTCAAACAACAATTCGAACAGCAATCAACACCTCAAAACCAATTCGAACAAGTAGTAAACAACAACCCAACACCAATTCGAATAACAACACGTAAACAACATCCCCACCCGGACACCAATTCAAACAACAAGTAAACATATGAAAACCAATTCTAACAACAAGTAAACAATACCCCAACAATAACAACTTGAACATCAACTCCCAAAACTGATTTCATCCTAATTTCATCGAATTACCACTAAAAAATCGATTTCATCCAATCTCAATTACATAAAATTACAAGTAAATAAAATTTAAATTCAAACTAAAAATTAACATGGTAACTCATTCGATTTGAAATAAAAAATCCCTAAAATCCAACATATTAACTTCGATGATACAACAATGAAACCCCAAAATCTAAAATAAATTCAATTTTCTAATTAAAATTCAAAAACCCTAAAATCAAAAAAATTAATCAAACAATTCCCCACCCAGCCCGACAGCTACTCCCCAGCCCAGCCCCTAAAGCCACCCCTTCCCCCTGCACCAACACCGAAACCACCCTCCTTCCAGAGCCACATGAGCGCAATAGACACCCGCCCCAGCCCCACCAGCGAAACCGCCCGAAACCACCCTAAACTCCCAGCCCTTTCCCTGACCCGAACCGCCGTAGACTCGAAACCCCTAACCATTCCCCCACCCCTCGGAATTTGTGAATTTGTGCTTTTCATATAAATAAAATAAATAAACTACAATTCACAAATTCACAAATCTCAATTGACCTATAACCAATAGTTCAATTATCCAGCTTCGAAGAACCCTAAATTGAGTATATACTGACAATTAAATACACGATTAACACTAGATGGTCAAAATTAATATTTGATGATTAAAGAAAAAGAAGCATCTAACCTTAGAGACTGCTTCCATGGAGGAGAGAAAGCTCAGAAGCCGCTTCAATGTAGGATTTCGAGTACGCTTCAATGGAGGATTTCGAGTACGCTTCAATGGAGGAGGAGGAGGAGGGAGGAGGAGGAGGAGAGAGAGGGAGGGAGAAGGGAAGGAGTACAGCGAGAGAACGCAAAGCGTGAAATACGATCAGGAATAAGGGCAGAAAGAAAAGAAACCAATTTGAGGAGAGTGAATCGTATCGGAGGTTCAAATTGAAATTTATGACCCGCTTATAATAAGACGAGCCCATCAGCTTTTTTTTATTTCTTTGGGGTTTGGGCATTTATTTTACTTTTGGTATTAATTTTGAATATCAATTTTAACGTAAGGTAGTACTTAAATATATCAATTAAAGTAAAAATTTCAATTTGAACCTGATTAATTTTAACATTAAAGTTTTCAATTTCTACCTAATATAATTGACAGTGATAAGTATTGAATTGTATTTTGTTATGTAGTTTATTTATTTTGTTTATAATTGATATAGTTAACATCATAACAGAAACAAGATAAGGTCATAATTGATGCATGTTTGGTAATAATTAACAGTGATAAGTAATTAATTGTATGTTGTTATAAGTTCATTTATTTTGTTTATAATTGATATATTAACATCATAACAGAAACAAAGATAAGGTCATAATTGATGCATGTTTGGTAATAATTGATGTTGTTAAGTTTAACATTTGCAGTTACATTGTGTTTTTTGTATTGAATTTTTTTACTATTTTTTTAGTTTTTGATATTTATGTTTTTAATATGTAAACTGATATTATTGATTGTGTTATTGACCATTCATTTGTTATTTACCAATTCATCCATAAAATGATAAAATAATAATATTTTATTAACTTCGTTCTCAAATTGTGAAACAGAACCATATTTAGGTAGAAATTGACAGTTTAACGCCACAATTGGTCAAACGTAGGTTCAAATTGAAATTTTTACTTTAATTGATATGTTTAAGTACTTCCTCCGTTCCATTTTAGTTGCACCATTGGGTTTAGCACGGTTTTTAAGGGTCGTCAAATCGGTTTGGTAAAAGTATGAATGATGTATGATTGATTGTGATATGTGGGGTAGAAATAAAAAAAAATTATTATAAATAGATAGTGGTTGTGACTTGTGGGTATATTAAATAATTAATAGGATGATGTATAATTGATGGTGATATTTGGTTGGAATAAAGTGAAGATAAAATAAGTAGATTATTTTTGCCAAAAATAGTAATGTTGCAAGTAATATGAAACTTTCAAAAATGGTAAGTGTTGCAAGTAAAATGGAACGGAGGTAGTATTACTTTAGGTTGAAATTGAAATGTTTAAGGTCAAAATTAATACCTTTAATGTCCAAATTGAAAATTGCCCAGAAAATGAAAAAAAAAACGAAAAAAATGGAAATCTGAAGGCAAGGCTCGTGCGTGTAGTACACGTGCCTGAGAATGGGTCGGCCCAGCTGTGGTCTTAGAATAGAACGGTCTTATGCAAGTTTTTGTGTTTCTTAAAACAGTCAATCCGTAAAAGATGTCTAACCAGAAGATGGAAATATACAAAAGACTATTAGTATAAAAATATTAAAAAAGCAATGCAAATTGAATTCTCACTTGTACAAAAAACATTTTTTCTAAATAGTTTGGGTTGACTCAATTGAAGTCGTCTCACATATTAACATATACATTAGTTGTGTTTTTAACAAGTAAACATAAGATAGATAAATGTGAAATCTAGTCCCAGGGGTGTATCCAATGACAGGTTAGTTAATGATGTCAACGGACAATATTTTACTTATGTAGTTTCTCCGTGCTGAAATACTCGTTACATTAGACATAATGGTATTATTCATCTTTCAAGTTTATTTTATATATTGTTGCTAACGTGTAAGAACAAGTATAATCAAGTGAGGTCTTGTTTGAATCATCTAATCGCATACTTTTATTATATCAAATTTTTATAATTTTTAGTTAAGAATAGTTTAAGATATAAGTGATTAAAATTACGCATTGTATTGCATAAAAAATAATATGTAGCAAGTATAATAGAATGGAGGAAATATAAATTTATATACCTCCTTAAGTTGATAGAAGATTTGCTATGTGAGTCTATTGACTTAAATTCAAACCTCCTTAAATACATTTTTTAAAATATAATCAATATCATTTACACAAAATCTCACAGAAAAAGCCTCTGATCCTCGTTATCATTAAAGCACGATAAAGTCTCCGATCACCAAGCTACATACATACATCACAATTGATATACATTACGATGTATCCAATACTGAAAAAAAGGAACAAAGTAAAACTACATAAAAAAATCAATTAAAGAACCAATACAACATCAAAACAAGTTGAGCACATTAATGCAAGTGGAATCATAAAGGCATTGTTTTGGTGTTTTATTATAACACCAAAACTGTTATAATAAAACATCAAAACAATGCCTGAACAAATAGCAAAATTCAAAAATTCATAATTATATATAAAAAAAGAACTCACATGAAATTTCATATAATAAGTTCAAACATTAAGTTACCTGAAATAATTTTTCCAATAGTGCTAGGAATTATAGGCTTTTTAGCTGGAGAATCCCAACAATTTCCCATGATTTAACTCTATAAGCAATACTGTAAATTCCAATTTTAGCAAAGACAAAAATGGAAGTTTAAGAGAGGAAATGAAAACTACTTAAAAAGTCTTCTATAATCTAACCATGGATTAACTTATGAAAAGGGGTAATTAAGATTATTTTATGGGAAATTTCTACTTATTTTATGAACACAAGATCATATGATGAAGAGGGTTTTTCCAATAGTACAGGCATTCATTACCTTCGTTTTCCATTTCAATCTGGTCGAATTCAATGTTGGCGTTTGGGATTTCATTCAGGTCATTCTCAGCCGCCATTGATGAAGTTTGGGGAACAACCGCCATTGATGAACCTTGGTGAACAAAAAAAATTATTTTAAGTTTATAAATACAAAAGAGAAATGATGAACAAATCATGAACAATAAAAATCAATTCAGTAACATACCTTTCGCCATCTCCTTCGAATATACTAGATCGAATTCACACATTATGTCATCCATTGTTGTTGCAGGTTTCTTAGGAATAACAATGATGATTGTCTTTTGGTGTTCAAATGGCAGAGAGGAGGTTCACGTATGCAGTTATGAAGGTTGACGTTTGGGTTTCCAAGTTACTGAAAATCACGCCTACTTATTGTTATGGTTTTTTTTTATTTTTTTTCCTTTTTACATTTTCTATAAAAAAAAACTGTTGAAGTTTGTTGGGCTGGACTTTTGTGGTTTACGTCTATAGGATAGACCATCTTCTATGAGACTTACCGTTAAATTTAATTTTATTTGTGAATAAAATATAAGCCCACATTTTATATGGGCTAAGTCTACTCTTCAAAAAGGCCTACTGAAAAGCCTCTCTATATATACCTCTTAGGAGGTAAGAAAGGAAGGATGAAACAAAATAAAATGAACGGACATTTGCTTTCACAAAGCAAAATGTCATACTTTCTCTAAACTAATAATACTCTATATCAAACTAGTTATATGAATCTCGATTCTCAAATTTATTTTTGTTTATTTAAATAAAATATTAATTACGTTGCTAAGTTATTTTTTAATCAAACGGAATATCAACTTTCTCTATTTCATTAAGATACTTTGTTAATCTGACTTAATCCAACCCATAAAGAAACTTTTTTGTGTGAAATAATTTTATAAAAGAATTTGTAATTTTCTTTTACACTAAATAAGTAAATAATTCAACTTCTTATTGATGATAGTTAGGACTTTAGAGATAAGATAAGATCAGAAAGAGCTTAGCTACATCTTATAGTACATTTTTATCAGTTGTAGAGATATTTTTAATTCCTTGTCTTTAACATTACTTATGAAGTGTATAGTACATATTATATCTACAATGATAGGTTAGAAATCATGGATGTTTGGTTTCTAAGTAAAAATTGATATATTAAACTATCATGTTAAACTACTCAATTTGCCTCTTAAAATACTCAGTTGATAAGTTATAAAACTCAACTTTTTCATATTGTATCTCAGTTTTGCCCTTAAAATACTCAATTGATATGTAAATTGTCCATATTGTATTGTTTGTTACTTGTGTTAACTGTAAAGTTGTAATGCAGCTGCAATTAGGGGTGAAACTTATTCGGATTAAAATCGCATACCGAATAACAAATATGGTTTGGTGATTTTTAAATTTGGTTTGGATTAGGTTTGGAAATTCAAAAACCGAAATATTAAGGTTTGAATTAGGTTTGGAATTTTCAAAAACCGCAAACCGAATTTCTAGACCGCAAACCGAAATATTTAAGAAATTAAATATAGCCCACTAACATGAATGTATTAGCCCAAGCCCAATATATTCTAAACCTAAAAAATTTAAACCCCTAACCCTTGATAATACATGTACTATAGTCGTCCCACTCCCACACTTGTTTAGTATTTTGCAAGATTTGTTATTTTGAATGACTTTGTAAGACATTATGTCTATTATTATTAATCTTGTATGATTTGCTATTGTTTTAATTATTGTAATTGTAGTTTAAATTGTTATTCGGCCAAAAAAGAAAAATTCTGCCTGGGCGGTTTGGTTTGGTCTACAAATAAAAAAATGCGGTTCGATTTGGTTCGGTCTAGAAACTAATTTGGTTCGGTTTGGTCTGAAAATATAGAGACCGAATAAAATATGATTCGATTTGGTTTCGATGAAAGTCCAAACCGTAGACCGAACTTTCACCCTTAGCTACAATATTGTATCTCAGTTCTCCTCTTAAAATACTCATTTGATATATTAGATTGTCCATATTGTATTGTTGTAACTTGTGTTAATTGTAATGCTGCTGCAATATTGTATCTCAGTTTTCTTCTTGAAATACTCAATTGATATGTTAACCTGTCCATATTGTATTGTTGTTATAGCAATAACATACTAACAATGGATTTATTGTATTTAATAGATGGAAAAAAATGATGTACAAGTTGTATATGTTTCACAAAGAATGGTATGTAATCAAATTATATGTTTGTTTGTTGTTTTTGTTGCAGAGTCCTTTTGAGTTGATCTATTAGATCCTTTCTTCTGTGATGTTTCAAAATGTCCCTTCAATCTTTTCTTTCTCCCCTTTGTGACCGTTCTTTCTGGATTTCTTACTTGTGTTAGCTGTAATGCTGTTGATGCTTCTGAAGTTTCTGCCGCAACTTCAATTTGATTACTAGCCTTATCAATTATTTTATTTACTTCATCAATTGTTGCATTGTATTGTGCTTCTACTACTTTTCTTGCTTTTTCATTGCTTTGTGACTTTAAGACAAGATTTTAAAACTTACGTCCCTACTTTGTCTTCATGTAACTGTAAGGTTTAAAAGGATAACTGAAACTCATATAAGTTAAATTGATATATGTATTTGTAGAACGGAATAACAACATGAATCATGCTTAAAATCTTGCGCAATAGAGAATTGAACATTTTAATCATGAAATTGAACATTTTAATGTAAAAATTGATTATACCTGTATGAAGTATATTAATGTAATTCAATATACATATTCTAAACATCAATGCACAACTGAGCAAATTAAAAGCATAATTTAAACCTAATTTAAACTTCAATGTATAAAATATGCGGTTTTAGAACAGAATAACAACATGAACTATGCTTAAAATCTTGCGCAATGGAGAATTGAACATATTAATCATGAAACTGAACATTTTAACGTAAAAATTGATTATACCTGTATGAAGTATTTTAATGTAATTCAATATACATATTTTAGACATCAATGCACAACTGAGCAAATTAAAAGCATAATTGAACAAATTAAAAGCATAATTTAAACATAATTTAAACTTCAATGTATAAAATATGCGTTTGTAGAACAGAATAACAACATGAATTATGCTTAAAATCTTGTGCAATGGAGAATTGAACATTTTAGTAATGAAACTGAACATTTCAATGGCATAATTGATCATACATATGTATTATGTATATTAACATATTCATTATCTTCTTCGTCTTCACCATACATGACCATCATTTGATCTTCATCAAGCGTCAAATCTGAAATTAAAAGATTATCAATTACATATGTAAATCGTCCATCATTAATCTCATTAAAACGTACGTTTTTCGTTAAATTAACTTCAATTTCTTCATGATGTGTTCTTGATGCTTGTAACGTCATTTTCATGTCAAATTCGTTCATTAGATCTTCCATTGCAGACATTCTTGAGTTTTTTCTTGAATAGAATGAATGAATTACAGAGATTTTGAGGGAGATTGAGAGAAAATTGCGTTTGGTTTATTTCCTTTTTTCACGTGTGAAGCAGATTTCTTTTTTGAAGCCGTTTTCCTAATTGGTGTGAGTTTAAATTTGGAAGTTTATATATACTAGTTGTTAAAGCAAGTGACAATATTTGTGAGTTTGACGTTAACTTTAATCACATTATCGAACATGCTTTGTCATGCACTTTGGAGGAGAGTGATGAGGATGTGTCGAGTGTGAGTGATTTGAGGTTTGGAACGATTCATGAGGTTTATAACGTGAGGCAAATGAAGCTTCAATGAAGGTGGAAACCATGCCTTCAACGAGTCAAGGCATGGCTTGATGGTTGTATACCAATGCAACAAGGAAGAAGTAGCAAGGCAGTAGGTGGCTCGACAGAATGCTCGTTCGAGCATGTAGCAGCTCGTCCAAGCGTGTGGAACAGAAGAAATCAGTAGCTCCAGGAGATAGGCCGCTCGAACGAGCGTGGAGGGTGCTCGAACGAGCGGTAGGTGGTCAGTCAACCTTGGATTCTGTTTTGCTTCGTATTTGACATCAAATGTGGTTTAATGTCTTGTGTAATTGTTGTTTATTGCCTTGTTAATTATAATACTTATTGTTAGTGTTTAATTGGTGATGTTAATTGTGTTTAATGGTGATAAATGTGTGACTCTATGAATGACACTCAACTTCATCTATAAAAGGGAGTATCATTCATAGAGATGAGATCACCACAAACACATATTGAGAGTTTACTTGTGCATTGCTAGAAACTTGAGAGTGTTCTTACTTTGCACTAGTATTTGAGATCTTGAGAGATTGTTCTCAAGATAGGGAGTTTATTATAATTGTATTGTTGAATCTTTTATGATAAAACATCATTTGAGGGGGAGGTATCAAAGATACCTCATAAACACTTGTGTCTCTTTTGCTCTATTTTTCATTGCGCTTTCATTGTTGAACCTTCGTTGTGACGTACATTTTCACTAGTTGTGGGGCCGCGTGCTATGCACGCGGTCCCCTAAGTTACACTTTTGAAATTTATAATATTATTTTATACACTTTTATCAATAATAATAATAAGAATTAAAATATTGGGATATCAATATGTTGCAAAGGTGTGAAAGATACAAGGGCTGAAGATGTATATGTAATAGTCGGAAGCAACAACAAACTAAGAGACAAAAAAGTATTAAAAGCTTTATATCATCAGCTTTAAAGAGTAGTTAGGTTTTTCAAGAAACAACCAATTGAAATGTGTAAAAAATTGAAGATAGCCCATCCATCATATTCTATAAACCTATAATCTCGTACAGAACTATCTTTTTTAAGGATGTTCAAACATAAGTTCTTCATTATAAATAGAAAAATTAGTAGAATAAAACCTAAATATGCAAGATATATAGCATGCATATCAAACTCAACAGATAGAAAGAAAGCTTATGTAAAACCCTGAAAATCATCCTCTCCTACACATCTAAAATCTCACAATTACGATAACTTTCTTACCAATGTTCAAACTTTATTTTGTCATTATGGATTAGAATAAAACCTAAATGTGCACATGAATAATAGTATCAAACTCAACATACTAAAATTAAATCCACACTATAAGCATAAAGTAAATTTCCTAGAAAATATTAATATCCTTACACGCACAACAATCTACTTAATTCAACAATCAAATCAATTCCAACATCACAACACAAAAATTTACTTGTAGCATGTTTATCATGAATATCAAATAAACAATATACTTTGTCTTCATCCAACAAAGGAAGATGAAGCAGAATCTCCAAGGGCTGAGCATCAGCAGCCATAACAGTAAATTAAGCAAATACCCCTGTTCAACTTTTTTGTAGCTACAATTTTCATTAAAAACCCGATCAATAAAACAAATTTGCTCAAAACTCTAAAATCGAAACCCGCCAAAAAAAGTAGAGTAAAAACATCCGTTAGCACCCTTATGTTTGTAATAGGCAGATTGTTGAACAAGAGTAAAAATAGAAGCAAAGACTCAATATGATCAAACACATCTTCTTGCATGAAAAGAATTTATAATTGAACAAAAGGGTAACCAATAAAAAGATTTGAAGTTAAAAAGCTTTCTGAGTACCTTGCTAATGAACTTATTTTATTTGAAGTGACCTTGCTAGTGAACTTGATGGTTAGACAAATCGAGGCAAATGCCCAAGCTTTCTCGTTATAGAAGTTGAAATCGTGACATTTGGGTGGAATAATAAGAAACCTGATTGGTAGCATCATAAGGTTCGATAACTAACAACGAAGATTGCTAATTTCTTTAACCTTCAATAATGCATTCTTATCTTTAATAATGGACCTACTAGTAGCGACACCATTGTTGACCTATAGGTTGAAGGAATCTGCAAGATTAAGATTCCTTTGTATAAGCCAACCAAATGACGTCAATCCGTCATGCGACTCACAATCTCAATTAGTAACAAATCAAGCAGCTATTCATAAATAATCAACCAATTCAACCATTACAAACTTTAATTAAACCTAGATACAAATATTTAACAAAAATAAACCTATGATACTGATATTCCAAAACCCATTACAAAATTCAATTGCTCAGATAACAAAACAACCCAAAGAAATAGAGGCTTATCTCATGCTTAGGAGAAAGGGGAAGATTAAGATCCTCAAAGAGATAGAAAACGACGACTCAAAAGAACAGCCAATCATTTAAATTACTTAACTTGGGTACAATATGATAGCAATAGTGAGCTAATGCATTGATAGAGCGCGGAACCGTAGGTCGTTGTTGATTGTTTAACTAAGTCCGGTCTACACAATTAAATTTATTCTCCTTAAATCACCCTAATGACTAGCATTAGTGGCAAGTAAGGGGTCGATCCACAGGAAAATGTTTTGGTCAAAATGAGTTTATATGACAAGAAGGATTATGATTTTTAAGTTTTTGTAGTGACAACAAATTTCAAATTTCAAGTGCAACAATAGATAAAAAGACTAGAGTTCGGGGATTTTGGCTTCTTAGTTTGCTAAAGCCTAAAGGGATGGGTTGAAAATATGTTTTTAACCATTGTATGATAAGAAAGGTCTTTCTAATTTAGCTCCACAACTTCTGGGTATAGGAACTATATAGTCACTAATATGGTTTAGGAGATTCGGCTTCTAGGCGTATAACTCGACCATACTAATGACTCCCTAATACATGCTCTTGACATCCAATTTATGTTAAAACAAGAAAGAATCATACAAGACAGACATGGTTCATCATCCTAAGAACGGCCTAGGCCTCAAATTTATCCTAATAAAGTTAGCTTCTGGGCTACTCATTACTAGCATGAATTCATATTTCCTAAGCATTCAAACATTCAAGCAACATAAATTGTCCATGTATGGAGATCGAAATGGGCTTTCGATTTCTTACCATGGAACTCACATATTCTTTTATGTACATATTCATGATCAACCCATTACCCCATAAGCAAAATAATTAGCAAACTACATCCCCAAACTCTAGCAAGAAAACTACTCACTCATGTTGGTACTTAACATAAACACATGAAATATCATATCATTCATAATGCAAAAAACAACAAAGAAGAAAATTAAGTTAAGAATACTTACTTCCCTCAACTAAGGAGGGGGATGACAATCACACAAATGAACAAGATCTTTCAATATTCAAACCCAAAGAATACTTCAAACCAATTGTTAAATCAAACCCACAATTTCTGGAAAAATACTTGATCAATTACCAAAGGAAAAGTACTACAAACTACTAGTGTTTGATGGTTAAGTTACAAACCAAATGCTTAAGTTCTAAAGATAAAAGTACCAAAGGAAAGTGTTTAATGAAAGAACTACTACAAGTTTCTGGACTAAAGAAGTGTTTAAGCATACAAATACATAGATAGGCTTAGAAAGAAGAGAGAACTTGGCTTGGTTCAGCTATTGGGGCTGAATGGTGTGTATCTTTTCTTCAGAAATGGGGCATTATATAGCCAAAACAAGAGGCTCCCCCACTTGCATTCATCATCATTGCCAAGGTGGTCAAGCAAGCAACCCTCTTCATCATGGGGAGCAGGTGCACAGGAGAGGAAAGGCTGAAGCACGCAAGGGGAAGGATTGGAGGGAGCTTGAGGCAAAAAGTTCACGGACAAAAATCGGCACTGTAGTTGTCAGGTGCAAACCAGTCGGCTCGACTGGTCCCAGTCGACCGGTCGACTGGTTCTGTACTGGGCACTCTTTTGTCTTAGAAAATTTTCTAAGTGTTGGATATTTGAAATTTGCACAGCTACGGGGTCGACCCCAGTCGACCATGCTCGACTCCTTCTTGAATTTTCACCAAGATTTATCGCTTTTAAATCCGAAGGGTCGGGTTTTGAATCCCGAAGTCCGATAAGCGTCCGATCACCTTAAAAGTTAAAACCTCCTCGAAATTGGCAAAAAACTCCTGAAATCAATGAAACCACTACACCACAAGCGTAAATCATAAAATTTGACGATTGAAGGCCTAAGTTAAGTAAGATATGCACAACAAAGAATAAGAATTCATTAAAAATAGGTGCAAAACACGCGTGATAAGCGCGTGTATCAAACTCCCCTAAGCCAAACCTTTGCTTGTCCCTAAGCAAAGAAACAACACATTTTGAGATGCAAATGACAAAAGATGACCATAAAAACCGAAAAGGTGCAAGCAATGATGGCAAATATTGGTTCTAGGTTCCAAGAAGTTGAATGATATCGAGGCTCAATTGAATCGTTCCTAACAAGGGATTACGGTGTGAGCACGCAACCAATCACGAGCTTTTAGCTCCCAAACCGGACTCAAAGAGGTGGGCAAACCTCACTCTAGGTTGTGAACTTCCAAAATTTTCCACCACACTCATGTGTTTAAGGGTAAACACTCATCACTCAAACCTATGACTCAAGTGATGTGAGTCTTAATCAACAAGGGAACTCATGAATCAAGCTTCGAAAAATCAACAAGTTCAAGAAACCAAGCAACAACAATGAAACCTAATAAAAAATGGGATGGATTGATGCAAAAAGAATGATGTAGTAGTGAAAATGGATGGCTTATGAGAATGTGGAGTGGGAGATGAATGAAATGGGGTAGAAAGTACTCTAGATAGCAAGCCAACAACCAAATAAGCCACAAACCCAAAAATGCAATACAACTTAGCACTCCTAATTGAAACTATGATTTTCTAAAGAATCAACATTTTCCCCTTTTTTTACACATATTTTTCTTTGATAATGAAACAAAATTAAATAAAATATGTACACCAAAGCTTAGATAGTGATTAGACCAAGCGACAATGAGGCCAAAACATATGAACATGGCCAAAAAGAAACAAAAATGAACATAACATAAGAAAATCATCACCAAAGTATGTATGAGGTGACGAAAAACATGATAAACTAAACAAAATAAGCCGAGGAGTGCTAAGAGTAACCAACCAAAACATATCCAAATTGACCCAACTTGCAAGCTAGAGTGCTAAAGTGGTGATGTAGAAATGAAAGGTGAATGTAAAATGGGTTGATGGAAAAAGGTTTCAATTGTTGTGCTATTGTTCATACCTATCTATTTCTAACTTGATTCAATTTGTCCCAAGTTGTCTCCAATTAGCGCAAAAATGGTGGTAGAAGCTCAATTATTCTCACAAGGTTAAAATTTGTTCGCCTAATTTTAAGGCGGTGCCACAAACCAATGTACTACACCAACCTCAAAGGAACATCCTCAAGTAAGCCTACCAATGCAATCAACAACTTGGGAAGAAGAACCAAAGCCAACCATCAAATTATGCACACATCAAATAACCAATGGCCAAAGAAACATTTAAAAACAGGTCATGCATCTCTTAGGGACACACATGGGTCTCTCTTAACAAAAAAAAAACTTGGAGAAATATAGGCACGTACACTAATCTAATCCAAAAACTAAAAAAATATTCACATAATGCAATAATGAAAATGCAAAACCAAAATCAAAAAAAAAAATCATACCTCTAAAGCTTCAAAAATTTTTGTTGGAATAGCTCCCCCCCCCCTCCAAGCCAGACCCAGCAATGTCCCCATTGCTTTGGACTTGGAAGGAAGGAACTACAGGAACCACCTATGTGGCGAAGTCTGGGTCATCGGAATCTTCATCAGAATCCTCCGCCATCAACTCATCACTATCTATGTCATCATCTTCCTCCTCCTCACTTTCTATGAGGACTGCCTTACCCTTATCTCGCCCTCCCCTACCCCTTGAGCTACTAGGGCCAGAAGGGGCTGGAGTTGGATCGACTCCAGCCGCGGTGAAAGTTTGGTGCCCTACCCCTCGGTCTGCATACTACCATACCCCCCGTAAGGAGGGATAACAAACTGCCCGGCGTAATAGGATGAGAATCCTCCTTGGGAAAATGAGTTAATCATCCCCAGAGGAAATCCGTATGGCGAGAATGTGCCGGGCACGCCTTGGGTCACAGGGGGGGTGTACCATTTAGGATGGTCGTAGGTAAAGTCAGGCACCCCCTGCCTGTAGTGGTGGTCATAAATTGGGTACATACCCTGCTGCTGTTCGAAATCTCGTTCAGTAGCTTAGTAGTCCCGTTCAGCAGACTCGTACCGCATCTAGTTAACGCCTACATGTAGGCGGTTCAAAGACTCTAGGAGGTCCGCGGTCGAGGGGTGGGGTGGTATAGGGCGGTCTCAACTGTCGGCCTACGTGCAGGCCGAACTGGCGCGTCCATGGAGGATGCGACCGTGTAAAGGCATAAGTAGCTAGCAAGGTTAGCTGCTACTGAGGGTAAGGGTCTAGGAAGAGTGAACCTGCGGCTATCATTTATCCTCCACCAAATTTGTCCACGCACGTCATCGAGCCACTTCGATCTAGCGAGGTGGTCCTTGGTGATGAGGCAGTCATGATATGAGTCTTGAGGGTCTAGTCCAAGGTTAAAACAAGCCGCAATGTGGGACACGAGGCCCCCGATAGTGATGTCCTGCTTACTGTCGATGTTCACGTCTCGGGTATAGTACGCGAATGCCCTTTTGAGGCAATACACATAGTTCATTCGAGGCATGTCATCGGGCCTCAGCAGAGAGCCTAGGATCTCAAGATCCTTGCTGTTTGATTTATCAGCCGCGGCTCTAGAGTTGATTGTGTAGGACAAAAATCTGACAAAAATTCTAAGGGCGGGGTGATGAATTAGAGTCGCTTTCAAATTCTGCATATTTTCAGTTCTTTGGCCCGTTAGGGCCTCCCAAAGCGAGCTAACATGATAATCTACGGGAGCCCCAGTGCTCCCATCATTCACCACCCCAAACATTTGACCTAACCTCTCATCAGTTATATTTTTTTCGTGGTTCCTGATTCTAAACAACATTCTTCCCTGACCCCCGTGTGTCCTTTTATACCTTAATGAGCTGAGGAATTCTAAGGTTAAAGCATGACATGTTTCATATTTCATTTCAAAAAACGCATTTAACCCTAGAGAATTAAATATATATTTCATTTGATCATAAATTCCTAGCTCATACAATGTATCATGACAAATGAAACGAGTACTTTTTACCTTCCGCAATTTTAGTTTTGCGAATTTCTCTCTTTGGTACTCCTCCCTGAAAATTATTCCGGGAAAATCGGGGTCCTGGGGAATGACTTGCTGCCTAGAAGAGCCACTTGTGGTTGCCTTCCTTTTTTCTCCTTGTCTTCTAGAAGCCATTTTCAAATCTGGAGAAAGAAAGTTAAACAAACAACCACAAACAAGAATTTTCAAGCACAAAAACTTATTTACAAGCACAAGATTAGAATTTTATTCCTAAAAACAAAATCTATAACCTAAATTATAAAAACTAGATCTAAAATTAAAAAGAAATTGAAATGAAAAAGAAAAATAAAATAAATACATGAAAATAACCTTACAAGAATGTAGGAGATGTAGAAGATGAAGCTTGAAAGAAATGGTTGAGCAAGACCTTGAACCTTGGTCTTTTAATGGAGGAATGAAGGATTGAGGATGGAGGTTGGGGTAAGAAAGAGAGAGGGTTTTCGTGAGTTGGGGATAAGAAATGAGTGGAGTGGGATGTTTTAAAAAAAAACGTGGCTTAAAAACAGGAAAAAAAAAACGGCAGCGCTGAACCAGTCGACTCGACTAGTGGGAGTCGACCGGTCGACTGGTTCAGAAAACCGATTTTCTTTTTTTTTTTTTTTTTTTTTTTGCTTTTTTTCTTTAAAATTTTCCTAAGCTACGGAGTCGACTCGACTCCCTATGGTCGATGGGTCGACTCTGTGAGTCGCCCATTTTATTGCAAAAATCTTTTTTCTTTTTCTTACTTTCTAATCTTGTGTGTGCTTGAATATTCTTGGCTCGGATTTCCAACTATTGAAGCTAAAGATGCGGACTTCTACCCTAAAATGCATGCGGAATTAAAAATGCAATGAAAAAAAGTAAAAGAAAAAATAAAAACATTGGGTTGCCTCCCAAAAGCGCTCTTTTAACGTCACTAACTTGACGCCCTTCGACAAGAAACTTCACGGGCCTTCATGCCCAACTTCCAACAACCGTACCTCACTAACAACCTCATTGACACTATCAACTCTCTCAAAGTAGTGCTTCACACGCTGCGCATTCACTAGGAATTCACCTCTCTTCGATCTCAACCTTAGTGCACCAAAAGGAGTCACCTCCGAAACTTCAAACGGTCCTGACCATCTGAACACCAACTATCCAGGAAATAATTTCGCCCTTGAATTAAACAGCAAGACCTTCTCTCCAACTTTGAAGTCGCGGTTGAGGATTCTTTGATCATGCCATTTCTTAGTTCTCTCCTTGTAAATCTTAGAACTCTGAAAGGCATCCATTCTTAACTCCTCGAGCTCCCGGAGCTGAGCAAGCCTCTTCCCTTTGATCGCTTCGGGATCCATGTTTAGCTTTGTTAGAGCCCACCAGGCCTTGTGCTCAAGCTCTACCGGTAAGTGACACGACTTTCCATAAACTAGGCGGAATGGAGTGGTTCGATCGGGGTCTTGTAGGATGTTCGGTAGGCCCATAATGCATCATCTAACTTCAAAGCCTAATCTTTCCTATTCGGGCCTACCACCTTCTCTAAAATACCTTTGATCTCCCGGTTTGCCACTTCAACTTGCCCTTGTGTTTGGCGGTGGTAAGGAGCTCCAACTTTGTGGTTCACACCGTACTTCCTTAGAAGATTATTGAGCTGATCCTTAGCAAAATGCGACCCCCCATCACTTATCACGATCTTTGGCACACCAAACCTTGGACAAAATCACCTTTTTGAACATCTTCATAACAACTTTGTGATCATTGGTGGGAGAAGAGAGAGCCTCGACTCACTTTGAAACATAGTCTATTGCCACAAGTATGTACACATTTCCCATTGAAGAAACAAACGGCCCCATAAAGTCACCCCACACATTAAAGATTTCACACTCCAAAATCTTGTTTTGAGGCATCTCATGCCTTCTTCCTATGTTTCCCGTCCTTTGGCACGAATCACAAGACTTGACAAAAGTATTCACGTCTTTATGGAGAGTAGGCCAAAAGAAACCGGCCTCGTGAACCTTAGCGACGGTCTTCATAACCCCGACATGTCCTCCACATGGAAGAGAATGGCAATTAGCAATCACACTAGCTATCTCATCTTCCGGAATGCATCTCCTGTAAACCCCATCAGAACATAGCCTAAACAACAAAGGAACATCCCAATAATAGTTCTTTGCTTCCTCATAAAAGATCCTCCTTTCACTCGAACTCCTACCTTCGGGAACAATACCGCAAGCGAGGTAGTTGGCTATATCGGCAAACCATGGGGCACCCTTAATCTCAGCTGCATAGAGGGTTTCTTCTCTTAAGGAGTCATCGATCGGGCCAGAGTCACCATGATGACACTCCAATGGGAGGCGGGATAGACGATCGGCTACAAGATTTTCCTTTCCACTCTTATCCCGTACCTCGTAATCAAACTCCTGGAGTAACAACACCCATCGAATCAATCTCGGTTTGGCATCCCTCTTAGAGGTGAGATATTTCAATGCTGCATGATCGGTATAGACTATGGCCTTGGAACACATCAAATACGGCCGAAACTTCTCAAATGCAAAAACCACTGCTAACATTTCCTTCTCTGTTGTTGTGTAATTCCGTTGTGCGGAATCAAGTGTCTTGCTGATGTAGTAAATCACATACGGCTTTCCTTCCTTCCTTTGCCCTAAAACTGCACCTACACAAAAATCACTAGAATCGCACATTAGCTCAAAAGGCAGGCTCCAATCTGGAGCCTGCACAACAGGTGCTGAAATCAGGGCCTTTTTCAACTCATCAAAAGCTTTCAAACAACGTTCATCGAAATTAAACTCCACATCTTTCTGTAAAAGCTCAGTCAAAGGTTTTGCAATCTTGGAGAAATTTTCGATGAAACGCCGGTAGAATCCTGCATGTCCTAAAAAGGCTCTTACTCCTCTTACGTTAGTAGGAGGAGGTAAGTGTTTTATAACATCAACTTTGGCAGGATCTACCTCAATTCCTTTGGATGAAATTTTATGACCCAAGACAATGCCTTCTTGGACCATAAAATGACATTTTTCCCAATTTAAAACAAGGTTTACCTCTTGACACCTTTTCATAACTTTTTCAAGATTTTGCAAGCATGTGTCAAAAGATAAACCACCAATACTGAAATCATCCATGAACACTTCCATAAAATCCTCAAGCATGTCAGAGAAAATGGCCATCATACACCTTTGGAACGTGGAAGGTGCATTGCACAATCCAAAAGGCATACGCCTATAAGCAAACGTTCCAAACAGGTATGTGAATGTTGTTTTCTCTTGGTCTTCCGGGTGAATTGGAATTTGGAAAAACCCGGAGTAACCATCACAAACAAAAATATGAATGTGAGGCCAATCTCTCTAACATCTGATCAATAAAGGGGAGGGGAAAATGATCCTTCCTAGTGGCTTTATTCAATTTTCGGTAATCAATACATACCCTCCAGCTTGTGGTGGTGCGGGAGGGTATCATCTCGCCACTTTCTCCTTGAATAATGGTCATTCCACCTTTCTTTGGCACAACATGAATAGGGCTGACCCATCTACTGTCAGAAATCGAGTAGATGATGCCTGCCCTGAGTAGCTTTAGAATCTCATTTTTTACTACTTCTTTCATGTTTGGATTTAACCTCCTTTGAGGTTCGATAGAGGTGAAATGATCATCATTCAAGTGGATTCTATGCATACCTAGGGAAGGACTAATTCCCTTTATATCATCTATTGAATACCCTATGACCCCTTTGTATTTTTTCAACAAAACAAGCAATTTTTCAAGCGAGGGGTCATCGAGGGCATCATTCACTATCACAGGACAATCATGCTCAACATCTAAATATGCATACTTAAGACCAGGGGGAAGGGGTTTTAATGATACCTTGGGAGGAGGCATTGTACACTCCTCCTTTGCAGAATCTGCTTCCTTGGCTTCAAATATGCTCTCCAATATATCATCTTCTTCACAAGTTTGAGCTTCATCAAGTTCTTTCTCAAAAAACATCGCCTCTCCAGACAGGCTTTCACTTTCATCACATAAGACCTCTTCAAGGGGGTCTTGATATCAGTTCTCTTGGCAAAACAGGCCACTTCACTATCAATCACCTCCATACGACAAGCTTGCTCCATCAATGGCATCTTGGTGGTCTTTGAAAACTGAAAGACCAATTTCTCCTTTGCTACCTCCACCGTGATGGTGTCATCTTTGCAGTTGATAAGAGCATTGAGGGTTTTTAGAGCTGCCCTCCCAAGTATAAGAGGTGTGTAGGGATCCTCTTCCATTTCCATCACAACAAAATCACATGGCACCACCAAATGCCCAACTTGTATCGGAATATCTTCAAACTCACCATAAGGTACCTTAATGCTGCGATCTGCAAGTTGGATTGTTTTCGAGAGGGTTGAAGATCAAACACAAGCCTTTTAGCAATGGACAAAGGCATAAGACTGATAGAAGCACCAAGATCCGCAAGAGCCCCTTTTGGCTCGAGATGACCCAACTTCACTGGTAGATTGAACGGCCCTGGATCTCTTTCCTTCTTTGGCAGATTACCCTGAACAATCTTACTAACTTGGTGGGGTAAGTTGATGATTTCCTCCTCTAACTTCCTTTTGTTTGAAAGGAGGTCTTTGAGAAACTTCGCATACTTGGGCATCTGCTCCATTGCTTCAAGAAATGGTATCTTCATTTCCATTTGGCTCAACTTTTCAATGAATCTTTTGAAATGCACATCGAGCTGTTTTTCTACCCTCCGGTATGGAAATGGAACTGGTGGCACATACACTCTTTCGGGTTCTCTCAATAACCCTTCTTCTTTCTTTTTCTCTCTTTTTTCAATTTTTTTATTTTTCTCATCTTTTTTTCACTCTTTTCATTTTATCCTCACCTTCTTCTACCTCATTTTTGTCACCCTTTCATTTTTCTCCTCAATCTTTTCTTTCTCACCATCAATCTCATTTTTTTCACTCTCACTTACTTCCTCACCTTTCTCTTGACTGACATACTCATCTTCCCTTGGCATTTCTGGTTCCTTGTATGATGTCCCGGATCTCAAATGAATTGCCTTCGCGGTGTGCGGAGGTGCTTGGTTGATCGGGTTTGGTTGGGGATTTCCTGGAAATAAGGGTTGTGGAGGAGGGTTGGCTAGCTGAGTTAGTTGATTATCCACCACCCTGAATGAGCTTGAATTTCTGATATCTGCTGGTTAAGGGTTTGATTGCTTTGGGTTATAGCTTGCATCTGGGTCCTGACTTGATTCTGGAAATCCATATCCAAGCGGGAGCTTGCTCCTTTGGGAATGGAATATGACCCCCCTTAGGCCCTTGGTTGAAATTAGATGGACCCTGGTTCCTGGCATTCGGATGCTTGCAAGGCTCATTGTTATACCCTTGGTTGTTCCACCTTCCTTGATTCGAATTTTGATGGTAACCACGCCCCCTTGGGAATTGGAGGCTTGGTTTTGATTTCCATAATTCAAGGCTGCAACATGTTCCGAATTGGACCCTTCGCAATAAGATGTATCATGATTTGTTCCCCTACAGATATCACAGGTGAAGTTGGGAGTTTGGACAGCTGACACTTTCGAAGGTTTATCAACACCCAATTGAGCTAATTTCTTCTCCAACAATGCTTCAAGTTTGCTTTCTAGAGACTCTGAGTTCTTTACTTCATACATCCCTTGGATCTAGTTCTCCCTTGGTTGCCCCATGATGAATTCTTGACTACCTCTTCAATTTGTGCTCTCACTTGATTTTGAGGGATTTTGCACAATTGCCCTCCAACACTAGAATCTAGCAATGCCTTGGTCTGTGGGAGAAGGCCATCATAGAAGAAGGTATTGAGGTGGTTCTCCCCATATTCATGGTGCGGACAAGCCCTCAACATTCTTTTGAAACGGTTCCATGCCTCGGCTAAAGTTTCATCATCATCTTGAGTAAACCCGGCAATTTTCTTTCTCCAATCTTGGGTTCTTACAGATGGGTAGAATCTCTTTAAAAGGCTTTGTTCACCTCCCCCATGTAGTCAAAGAATTGGGCTCAAGACATTTATACCAATCTTTCACATCTCCTGCAAGACTAGATCGAAAATGATGCATCTTCACATAATCAGGGCTATCGGTACACACTGGCATGAGGTCACAAAGCTCGGTGAATTTTTCTAAATGCTCAAGTGGACACTCATTTTTATCCCGAAAATACCTCCTCTCTAACGGTTCTTGTGTTTTGAGGATGGATTTGGTAATTGGTATTTGTGGTAGGAAGCCTAATCCCCCTTGTGGTTCATAGTTCCCGGGTGTACCAAATTGCCCAAAAAGAGCTTGATTCTCCATGTGGTGCTCACTTCTTGTATCACTGTTAGATGGTGATGGTGGTGGGGAGCAAGGAGGGGTACTAGGATTATCCTCCTTAATGATGTCGGTTTGGCGGGTAGCTTGGCGAAGATGACGAAGATACCGGTCTATCTCCGGAATGAAAGGTTCAACTTCTTGGTTCCTCCTGCGGCTTATGCTCATGCAACCACCACTAGAAAGAGATTGTTAGCACTGACTATCACAAACTAAAATACAAGTATTCACAATATTCACAATATTTAACAATTGTCATCAAAACTAAATTTGACACACACACTTCCCCGGCAATGGCGCCAAATTGATAGAGCGCAGAACCGTAGGTCGTTGTTGATTGTTTAACTAAGTCCGGTCTACACAATTAAATTTATTCTTCTTAAATCACCCTAATGACTAGCATTAGTGGTAAGTAAGGGGTCGATCCACAGGGAAATGTTTTGGTCAAAATAAGTTTAAATGACAAAAAGGATTATGATTTTTGAGTTTTTGAAGTGACAACAAATTTCAAATTTCAAGTGTAAACAATAGATAAAAAGACTAGAGTTTGGGATTTTAGCTTCTTATTTTGCTAAAGGGATGGGTTGAAAATATGTTTTTAACCATTGTATGATAAGAAAGGTCTTTCTAATTTAGCTCCACAACTTCTGGGCGTAGGAACTTATATAGTCACTTATATGGTTTAGGAGATTCGGCTTTTGGGCGTATAACTCGACCATACTAATGAATCCCTAATACATGCTCATGACCTCCAATTTATGTTAAAACAAGAAAGAATCATACAAGATAGACATGGTTCATCATCCTAAGGACGGGCTAGGCCTCAAGGGAATCCTAATAAAGTTAGCTTCTGGGCTACTCATTACTAGCATGAATTCATATTCCCAAGCATTCAAACATTCAAGCAACATAAATTGTCCATGGATGGAGGTCGAAATGGCCTTTCGATTCGTTACCGTGGAACTCACATATTCTTTTATGTACATATTCATGATCAACCCATTACCCCATAAGCAAAATAATTAGCTAACTACATCCCCAAACTCTAGCAAGAAAACTACTCACTCATATGGTACTTAACATAAACACATAAAATATCATATCATTCATAATGCACAACAACAACAACAAAGAAGAAAACTAAGTTAAGAATTCTTACTTCCCTCAACTAAGGAGGGGGATGACAATCACACAAATGAACAAGATCTTTCAATGTTTAATCCAAAGAATACTTCAAACCAATTGTTAAATCAAACCCACAATTTCTGGAAAAATACTTGTTCAATTACCAAAAGAAAGTTACTACAACTACTAGTGTTTAGCTACAATATTACAACCCAAATGTTGATTAAAGTACCAAAGGAAAGTGTTTTGATGGATACTACTACAAGTTTCTGGACAAAAGAAGTGTTTAAGCATACAAGTGCATAAATAAGCTTAGAAAGAAGAGAGAATAGAGCTTGGTTCAGCTTGTGGAGCTGATGGGCGTGTATCTTTTCTTCAGAAATGGGGCATTATATAGCCAAAACAAGAGGCTCCCCACTTGCATTCACATCATCATTGCCAAGGTAGTCAAGCACCAACCTTCTTCATCATGGGGAGCAGGTGTACAGGAGGGGAAGGCTGAAGCACGCAAGGAAAAGGAGTGGTGGAAGCTTGAGGCAAAAGATTCACGGACAAAAAATGAACAGTGCTGTCAGATGTAAACCAGTCGACTCGACTGGCACCAGTCGACCGGTCCACTGGTTCTGTCCTGTGCATATTTTTGACTTAGAAAATATTCTATGTGTTGGATCTTTGAAATTTGCACAGCTACGGGGTCGACCCTAGTCGACCAGGCTCGACTCCTTCTTGAATTTTCACCAAGATTTATTGCTTTTAATCCGAAGGTTTGGGTTTTGAATCCCGAAGTCCGATGAGCGTCCGATCACCTTAAAACCTCCTCGAAATTGGCTAAAAACTCCTAAAATCAATGAAACCACTACACCACAAGCGTGTAATCATAAAATTTGACGATTGAAGGCCTAAGTTAAGTAAGATATGCACAACAAAGAATAAGAATTCATTAAAAATAGGTGCAAAACACGCGTGATAAGCGCGTGTATCAGTTCCCGTGTGCCAAGCCAGTTTATTAATTATTTCAATAAAGAATTATTAATGTATATATGTAATTAAGTTATTATAGACGTTCAAATGATTGTTTTATAGCAATGATACAATTCTCGGTAATATAAAAAAATAAAAAAATAAAAAAAACCTTCAATCAAGATATGTAGTAGCATTGAAAGAAAGACTTTTCTTATTACGATGACACCACATGTTCAAATCTTCTATTTCTCCTAAATATAGTATGACTCTTAAATCATTATTTATATCAATGTTACAATCCTCGTAATATAAAATAAAAAATAAAAAAACATTAGAATCAAGATAGATAGATAAAATAATAATAAAACTATCACTAAACCTTATTTATTTAACAACAATATTTGAATTTGCAAAGTAGGGTAAAGTAATGTAGATTAATTCTGATTTCTATACTTGTTGATTCAGAACAGGAAAAGAGATAAACAGACGAAATGACTTGCTGACAAATTTGAAATCCAAGGTTAATCATATGGCAAACACTCTCAATTCGCACAGTGCCGCTTACAGAGATCGGCTGTGTTGTCCAGATTTGAAGTCAGATGATGTAATGAAGAGAGCATCTAACATGGACAACCAAGGGATTGTAGGCTTTCAACGTCAGATTATGAGAGGTACAGAAAGAACCTTACATATTTGAAATTTATGGTCTTTCTTTTAGGCACATTGCTCTTGCTAAATGTCATTTTCTTTTCTTGTTTACTTGATTTCTAAGCAGAACAGGACGAGGGCCTTGAGCAATTGGAGGAGACAGTAATAAGCACAAACACACATAGCATTGGTAGTCAACGAAGAGCTCAACCTCCACACAAGGCTCCTGGTAGTGTATCAGAATTTTTTATTTATTTGGGAGAGAGAGACAGGGTGTTGGGGGAGGTTTATGGTGTAAATATGATCATTATTGTTTTACTTATTTGATGCATAATAAAGAAACGAATACCTAGACCCAATCTATGAGGTAATAAGCTAATAACTTTCATGTATGAAATTTAAAATGTTGATGTAGGATACCTTGGATGATCACGTGGAGTCTACAAATTCTCGCTTGCAGGTTAATACCTTGTCTCTACTTTAATAGTTGTATGCCTTTTGAGTTACCATTGTATATTCTGCTTTTGGCAAACACTTAAGTCTAGTATTTTCAAGTCTGCTTCATGCTCTACAGTTTTTCTTTCCCATCTCCTGGTAATTAAAATAGCTCTTGAAAAACTTTTTCTCTTATCGCAAACAGTTCTTCAATGATTGTTGAAACGACTAAACGAGTGTGCTTGTTTTACCTGTGATATGCAATATCTATTAACTTTATATAGTTGGGTCTAACCACTGAAACTAGTCAAGATTGTGAATTTTATTTACTGGTTGTGAATAATGTAAAGCAAGATACTGAGACTTACTCTGTGGGGGCCTGGGGGTATCTCTTTCAAGGTTGAGCTACTCTTGTAAGAGACTGTCTCTCGATGAGACGAAACTCACATACGGAGAGCCATATGCTAAATAATTGTATTAGTTGGGTTATTCAACCCATGCATGAAGCATCTCACGGTGAGAGACGTTTCACAGAACAATTTGTGTTCAAGGTTTCAATTTTTTCTCCACATGATAAATTAAGATTTACAACTTCATTTCGTTATTTTGTGTAAATTTATTTATATTTCCTCAATCCTAATTCATTGTTATGGCTCGTTATGCAGCGTA